>JAGFNQ010001265.1:0-93377 GCA_024364735.1 Boesenbergia rotunda | reverse complement strand
TCTTTCTCCTTGGGTCTCAACAATAAACTCAAATGAAGTCTGCTTCTGGTGTGAACTTGACTTTTCTTGCGGCAGTCTATAGAAGCATTATACTTGCTCAAGAAGTCCATTCCTAAAATGACATCGTAATCCTTCATCTCAAGGACTACCAAGTCACTGTAGAGCTCTCGGTTGGAAATCTAGATTGATACTGCCCTTAGCCTCTCAGTAGAGGCCATTACTTCCCCTGACGGTAAGGTTGTTAAGAACTTCATCGTTTAACCTTTCTGGTGGCCTTTATACTGTTTAAGTAGTGCTCAGTGATCAAAGCACTACTTATTAGTTCCTCGGAGGTTTGCAGCCTCTTAACACCGCTAGCCCCCCTTCAACGCTATCTCAGGCCTTAACATCTTGAGTATTAGCCTAACTATCTCTTTTTCTGTGCTAACTAGCTCTGGGCACAGATGAGCTAACCGCTTAAACATCTTCACTGCTTCATCCACGGATAGTTCTCCTTGTCTGAACTCCGTGAATTCATCATAATGCTTGTTGGTTACTTGCATGTGAGAGTATTCTTCGAAGAACTCAGTCTCGAAGTCGGCCCATGTCACCTGGCTGACATTTCTCTTGGCCTTGACTCTCTTCCACTATATTCTAGCATCTCCCGTAAGGCAGAAAGATGCACACTTTATCTTCTCTACTTCATGCCAGTCCAGTAGCCCTACTATTCTTTCCAATGTTTTGAACCATGCTTAAGCATCCCATGGTTTGCTTGTGCCTGGGAAGTTCCCTGGCTTCGGTTTCTCCTACTGAATGAGGTACGCTTCTTGCCTTACTCCCCTTGCCGAACTACAGATGTAATCGATGGGTCTTCGATCACAACTGGTGCCACTACATTCGCCACTGGCGAGGTAATAATAACGACCTGCTGGTTAGCCATCCTAGTGGCAATAACTTGCTGTTGTTCTGCTAACTGTCTCTGTAACTGAGCCACCACGTCTAAGAGATTTGGTGGGGGTACTGACTCTGTTGCCTCTTGCCCTCTAGGAGCTTGCTCCTCGTTTTGGGTCTTTCTAGGACGTCCTCAAATGTATAACTTAACACTTAATGGTAATGTTCCCAAACTTGCTTTAGGATATAACAAGACCTTGGTCTTGATTCTTATCTCATTTCTTAATCCTAGAACTCGTTCTAGGGATTAGTAAGACCTTGGTCTTGCTCAAAACATTTATCAAGCACCATGCGTGCCATAATCCCAAAACTTACTTTTGGGCAAATCAAGTAAGTACTTAAGCATTTCTCTAATATCCATTCTAGGGATTAAACATGATTCCGTGGTACTAAGGTATTAAACATGCTTCCTTGTTCTATGCACATATGAGTAAGTGCTTAAGCATTTCTCTATACTGAAGTTAAGTAAAGGAGCAATAGAAAAACTGAAACTTAAAGACGGCAAGGTTGATGCTGATGTGTGTGTGATGCTGGAGAATGGGAACTGCTCTGATACCACCTGTAGCGACCCGCCTTCTCTGCCTTAGACGGATCGTTACTTTTGTCTACTTCTCGACTCTAATGCATGACTAAAAATGCGGAAATCTTTTTTTTTCTTTTAAATTCATCTAAGAATGATATTCTAACTTAAATAGTCATGCATGATACCATGTCACACTTTCTTTCTCAAAAACTCGCAAGAAAATACCTATTGAAACTTGCCTCGCCCAACTCAGCTTACGGGTATCAGTCGACTGATACTGTATCAGTCGACTGATAAGCCTGAAATCTGAAATTCAGGTTTCGAAACTTGTTTCAAAACTCCACCAAACCTATACTTTCGAGCCATATAAAATCATGACACCATTTCTATACTCTATACCAGTTTCCTAAACAATTTAGCCAACCAAAACGAATCCATAAACTTGAAATTAGGACTTTTGCGGAATTTAGCAAGTTATGAAAAATCTACATAGACTTTAAGCTAGAGTTTGTACCAAACTTAACTCCTAACCATTGAAACTCATCACACAAAATTCTGAAACATCCCTAAGGCATTATCAAATGAGAAAGCAACTTTTCTAAACATACTTAAGCACTAAAAACTTGATTCAAAGGGAAATTAATACTATCTTGGCACATGCATCTATTTCTCTAACAAAGTATCAATATTTCAAACTACTCACACTTCTACTCATCCAATGCAATCATAAGGATATGTATGCTAAATGAAATGACATGGAATCTTTACTCTAAGAAATTGAGCATGTAAAACTATCCAAAGCTTGAATGTTCGCTAACCTCCATAAAGCAAGAACTTGAAATTGAATAAACTAAAACACTGTAATTCAAATAACTAAATTGTCTCGTCTCAAGGATCTCTCCAAAATCAGCCACCACACACACTTTACTCAGCACCGCCTCGTCGTCTTCATTCAGAATTGCTTGCCTTTACCTTTATTTGCAGTAAGAGGAAATGCAACTAGTAAGCAAAAAGCTTAGTAAGTACTATCTAGCTCACAAAATCTCGAAATGTGCAAACATGCTTCTTGAATAATATGAAAATCATATGAGATACTTATATGCTTGAAAGAAAACTAAGAACATGTATAACTCAAAACATGCATACTCAAGCATTAATAAATCTCAATTTACTTTTCTTGGCTCAACTTGAAGCTTTAGCTATTCTTTAACTTTTTGAAAACTCTTTAAACTTTAGAAACTTTGCTAAAGCATATACTTGAAAATAATAATCACTTGGATCCACTGAAGACGTAAGTACCATCTCATGCGCGTTCCCTAAAAGGTTGGGGTAGCGAGCCACCAATCCTAATAGAGCAGACCTTGGTCTACCAGGGCCAAGACCTTGGAATTGGACACCTGGATTTCTTTAACGACGCCCTTGGACGCCGGGTACTGGCCTTGGAAAATAAAATAGCTTTTCTTTCTTTTCTTTCTTATCTGTAAATGCCTTGGCATTTTCTCGAGCACCTTGCGTGCTAAAATCCCTAAGTCTTGACTTTTGGGGATTTCTTAAGGTCTTGGCCTTTTCTTTTCTTATCTTTATCTTCTCTTTTCTTTTCTCATAACTTTCTTAGCCCCTAATCTCATATAGGGTGCTTAATCAAACTTATACAAGCATATAATGAACTAAGATCACATGAAAAATCTCAAACTAAAGGTAAATGTCTCTTTCAAAACTTTTAAAGGAAATTCTTACGAAAAAACCGCCTCTTACTGCAGGTGAGCAGTACTTACATTGATATCTTGGACTTACAACCAAGATTGACGTCTAGGGCTCGGGAGAAACTTGAGATCTCGGAGAATTCTTCGCGCCTACGCGTTCCTCTCGTCGCGGGGATCCCGAATATAGGAATATCTCTCGGAGGAGAACCTTGGCCGGCCCCCTTGGCCTTGGTGTTGGTTGGCGTCGCCCAAGAGAGGAGAAGGGAGGCTGTCTCGCGCGGCTAGGGTGAGGAAGAGAGAAAACCAAAAATCCAATTTCCTCTCTTAACTTATCTATTTATACTTATGGGGCGGATTGACCTAACTACAACTTATCTATTGATTCGCTTATTCTCTATCAACAAAATGAATTGGCGCAGCTGGTCTGCCCGCTTGTCTCTCACTCGGAGGTACAGGGTTCGAACTCCTTGCTGTCCATTAAACGTTTTTCCTTTTTTAAATATACTAAACGGACTCGGAAAATCCCATAAAAATATTCTAAAAATCCCTAAAAATATCTAGAATATTTCTAAACCATTTTTAAATAATTCTAAGGACTTTAAGAACTAAAAATGAGAATTTTGGGGCGTTACACAAGATATCAATCTTGTGCCAAAGAGTCTCACTTAGTAGTAGTAAAGAGGATTTTAAGGTATATTAAGGGCACTCTTAATGTTGGTCTTTGGTACCCTAGAACTTCAAATATTGATTTATTTGGGTACACCGACTCCGATTATGCGGGTTGCAAATTGGATAGAAAAAGTACTAGTGGTGGGTGTCAATTTCTTGGATTATCTCTAGTTAGTTGGAGTAGTAGAAAACAACCATGTGTTGCCTTGTCAACAACCGAGGCTGAATATGTAGCAATGGGTGGTTGTGTAACTCAATTACTTTAGATCATGCACACCTTAGAGGATTATGAGCTTCATTACTCCAAGGTTAAAGTCTTATGTGATAATGTGAGCACTATTAATTTAACCAAAAATCTGGTGCATCACTCTAGGACAAAATACATTAAAGTGAATCATCACTTCATTAGAGATCATGTGGCAAGGGGTAACATTGAATTACATTATGTTGAATCAAATTCCAACATTGTCGACATATTTACCAAGCCTCTACCTGAAACGGAGTTCACATATCTAAGAAGAGGACTTGGTATGTGTTTTGTAGAAATGTAAATTTAGCCTTGGGGTAATGCAATATTAAGGTAGTGCATGAGATGTTAGGATGATACAAATAACTCACTTATGCTTATGACATATTGTTGAGTTGTTAGAGGTATCACATTATTAACAATAGACCAACTATGGGGAAAGTAAATATTTAATTAATGGACATCTTGCCCATAGATCATAGTTAGATATTTCAAATAATTTGAAAACATTTCTATGTTTTATTTTCTATGACATAAGTTTGCAAAACATATGATTTCAAAACTAGGGTGTAAGTTTGATACAAATTTGGATGTTTTTAAAGAATTTGAGTTTTGGTCAAAAAGTCAAACATGTTTGGATTTTTCATGGAAATATATTTTTCTTTGTTAGAATACATCATGAGAAATATGTTTGTAAACTTTCATGATTTTTAGAATTATGTGGAATTTATATTACATTTCTTAAATTTGGCTCAGAAGCTGCAATGTTCAGACTTGAATGTATTAGTCGACTGCCCCTGGGGGCAGTCGACTGATCTCTCTGTAAGTTGACAATACAAAGGTATCAGTCGACTGATAACTATCTCAGTCGACTGGTCATTCTGATTTCTGGTTTCTGGGGGTTTTTAGAAAAAGAAAGGTATTAATGGTTGTTGCCAATGGTTAATATTGCTTGGGCCAATCCTTTTGATGGTGTCAAAGGGGGAGAATTGGGAGGTTTAAGTTAGTTTTGTAACTTAACTTGTGGAAAATTGAAAATTATGTGAAGGGCATAGGTTAAGGGGGATGATACATGTTTATGCTTCTTAATTTTCTACGTCTGTAATTTTCAATTGTTATTATTATGCCTAACTTAAACATATTGTCACACATCAAAAAAGGGGAGATTGTTGAGAAAATTGACCCAAGTATGATCGAGTGGATCATGATTTTGATGTGTGTGGGTCAATATGATTAAGTTAGGTTATTATGTTGGTTTGATATGTGTGGTTGAGTCATGCAGGACTTAGTGAGTCACACATAAAGTATGCATCCGAGGGACGAGAGCCGAAGGAAGAGGACACCAAGGAAAAGCCGGGGAAGTAGACTTCAAGGGCATACGCGAAGGATGACATGGAGGCAAGGTGCGGACTTGTGTGCGCATCCGAGGGACGAAAGCCAAGGAAGAGAACTTCAAGGGGCGAGCCAAGGGAGTGGACTTCAAGGCATACGCGAAGGGTGATATTCGAAGTGAGTTTGAGTGGAAATGTAAGTTGGGCAATCGACTGCGGGAAGGGCAGTCGACTGCCAGAACTCATAGAAAGATCAGTCGGCTGGTCCAGGCACCAGTCGACTGATCAGTTCAAAAATATAGCCGTTGGCTAGCAACTGGCTGGGCATCAGTTGACTGCTCTTGGGGCAGTCGACTGGTGTCGCGAGTTGGGTTGTTTTAGAAATAACTCTCTCCTCTTTATAAGGAGTGGTTTTGGAGCAGAATAAGGTGGCGGTTCTTAAGTGTAAGATCCTATTCTAAGTGCTCAAAATCTTATTTTCTTCCTCCTACTTTCATTTTCATCTTGTACAAGAGGAAGAGATCATCTTGTGAAGGTTTCTCCACCTTGAATGAGAAGTTCATAGTGGAGCTTGTGCGTATGGTCTGGATCCTTGGATTAGTCACCTCTTGGAGGTGGATACGAAATAAATCAGGGGGTTAGCATTGGTTTTCATTGTTTATTATTATTGTCTTGTGTATTATCTAACATTCTTGTAGACAAAATCAAAAAGTTGCTATTCACTCCCCCCCCCCCCATTTAGCAAGACGCCAAGGTCCTAACAAGAGATACATATGGAAATTTATGGTAGCCATGCCGGGGGGTGTGTCGTGGGTCGGAATGCGTTGCTCTTGGGTTATTATTGGCCAACTCTGCAAAAAGACGCCGATCAGCTAGTTTCTACTTGCTTATCATGTCAGAAGCATCAAAATCTCTCTCATAGGTCGGTTGAGATGATGAAAGTGCCTATGGTATCCTGCCCCTTCGATCGGTGAGGGATGGACATAGTGGGGTCATTCCCCATAGCCCCTGCTCAAAAAAGGTTTTTTTAGTGGTGGTGGATTATTTTTCCAAGTGGATAGAAGCCAAAGCGTTGACGCATATCACTGAACAGACGGTGATAAAGTTCCTGTGGCAAAGCATACTTTGTCGATACGAAATCCTTCATAAGTTGATCTCAGACAATGGGCGACAATTCCAGGATAGGAGAATCAGAGAATGGTGCTCGACATACGACATTCAGCAGTCTTTCACCTCCGTCACATACTCGTAGAGTAACGGGTAGGCCGAGGTCACCAATCGGGAAATCCGGAGAGGATTGAAAACAAAGTTGGATCACGCGGGTGGAACAGATGGATGAGTTGCCCAGTATCCTGTGGGCTCAGTGGACCACATCGAGGGAAGGAACGGGTCACACGCCTTTCCAGCTGGTCTATGGGAGCGAAGCGGTGGTGCCAGTGGAAGTTGGGTGTGAATCCGACCGACGGAAGGCATATGACGAAGAAAATACAGAAAGAAGACGTTTGGAGCTAGACCTAGTCGAGAAAATCCGGGAGAAGGCCACAACAAGGATGTTTGTCTATCAACAAAGGATGCAGCAAAGGTACAATTGGAAGGTGCTAGCCCGAGCATTCCAAGCCATGGATCTCGTGTGGAAGAGGATAAATCCGGTTGGCGATGTTAGTAAACTAGAGCCCCAATGGGGAGGGCCCTTCAAGGTGATCCAGATGTTAGCCTCAGGAGCTTACTACTTACAAGACGAGCGAGGGAAGAGATTGGACAAACCTTGGAGCGCAGTTCATCTATAACCTTAAAGAGAGAGCCCCCATGAAGCTGTGTAAGCACAGTGTTTAACCCATCTCTGGGATGCTTAATAAACTGCCAGAGTTCCCCGAGACGTCCGTAAGCATGCCAGACTCTCGCCTAGCCAGCGAGTTATAAGTGAGCATGCCCTTACGCCCCATCTAGTTCGGTGTCCCCGATCGGACGCATGACAACCCATGCTCCTCGGTATCGGCCCGAATAGGTATCCTGACTCTCGCCTCGCCCGTGAGTTATAAGTGGGCATGCCTCTACACCCCCGCCTAGTTCAGTGTCCCCGATCGGATTTGTGGCAGCCCACGCTCCCCGGTGTCGGCTCGAACAGGTGTCCAGACTCTTGCCTCACCCACGAGTTATAAGTGAGCAGACCCCCATGCCCCTGCCTAGTTTGGTGTCCCCGATCGGATGCATGGCGACCCACGCTCCCCGGTATCGGCCCGAACAGATGCCTAGACTCTCGCCTCACCCGCGAGTTATAAGTGAGCATGCCCCCATGCCCCGCCTAGTTTGGTGTCCTCGATCGGACGTGTAGCAGCCCACACTCCCTGGTATCGGGCCGAACAGGTGTCCAGACTCTCGCCTGGCCCGCGAGTTATAAGTGGGCATGCCCCCACTCCCCCGCCTAGTTTGGTGTCCATGATCGGATGCATAGTGGCCCACACTCCCCGGTATCGGCCCGAACAGATGTCTAGACTCTCGCCTCACCTGTGTGTTATAAGTGGGCAAGGCCCCACACCCTCGCCTAGTTCGGTGTCCCCGATCGGACGCGTGGTGGCTCATGCTCCCTGGTATCGGTCTGAACAGGTGTTTAGACTCTCGCCTCACCCACGAGTTATATGTGGGCACGCCCCCACGCCTCGCCTAGTTTGGTGTCCCCGATCGAACGCATGGCAACCCACGCTCCCCGATATCAGTTTGAACAAGTGTCTAGACTCTCGTTTTGCTAGAAAATCACAAAGGGGCATACTCCCGCGCCACTACCCAACTCGATTCTCCCGATTGGACGTGTGGTGGTCCGTGATCCTTATCCTTGATGAAAGCAGGGATCCCCAAGCGGACCTTGCCAGGGGTAAAATGAGTGGAAAGCAATCCGAGTTTACTGAGGCGTGAAGTAATTATCTGAGACAGGGGCAACTCAAAATGCTCATAATGGTAAAAGGTACGGGATATATTGATCAGCTAAGTCATTACAAGGGCAAGGAAACATCCTCTACAAAAAAAAAGAGGGGAGAGGGGAGAGACAATAACAAACAAAGAAGGGAAACATCCTTGTGCCTTCAGTCAAATGGGCGGCGGGCCTCCTCCGGCAACTGTTGGGTCAAGCCCGAAAGTTTCACCATGCTGACCGATAGATCAGGGAGAATATGACCTCCCTGCTTAAGCTGATCAAAGGTGCTAGTGAGTTGCAGCTTAAGCAGGGGATTTACCCGAGTGGTGAGCTGTTTGTTGAAAGCTGCCGAGTTAGTGTACTCCACCTGGTGGGCATCGAGCCATGCCGACTCTCCTGCCTTGTAGGCCCGTAGTTCCTCGAGCTCCGCCTGGGAAGCTTCCCACTTGGATAGTTGAGCGTGGAGTTGGCCGAGCTCCTCGGCCCGGGCATTTAACTCCTGGTCTTGGGTCGCCAGTTGAGAGGACAAGGATATCACAGTCTTGGACTGGGCGGCCAGGTCCCGCTCCTTGGCCGACAACACCGCCTGCAGTGACTCATTGGTGATGGAGAAGCTGGAGGAGTCTGTTTTTCTTCTTGTTGGCCTCCTCCTTGGCCCGAGTGTAAAAAACCAAGGCCTTCCGCTCAGCATACTCCAACGTGGAGATCCTGTTTTGAGCATGGGCGACGACCAAGTCAGAGGAATCCACCTGGGTCCTAGGCACCTCCTAGCCCACTCGGGGTTGTTTCTTCTCCTTCTTCTTTTTCTGGAGGGGCGGGGGCGGAGGTGACCCTGACCCGGATCTCAGCTGGCCTAACAAAAGGGGGGCTCAGGGTGCGGGCTTGACGATGCCTACTCGCAAGGGGTTGGCCATCCTCCTCCACGGGCTCGTCGAGTGGACTTGCTGGAGCATCAGTCGAGCCAACGGGCAGCTCGGGCATAGGGGTCAAGTGGAGCGGGTCCACTGCCCGTTTCTCCAGTTCCGTGGCTACTCAAGACTCCAGCTCAGCATCGTCCAGGCCAAACCCATCTTCCAAAGGGGCGGCGAACATCATGGTGGCTGCAAAATAGCAAAAGCTTAGTTAGCTAAAAAAGCTCAAAGGTTGAATGAGGAAGCTTACCGAGTGAGGTGGGTCTAGGAGTCAGCGTTTGGCTTAGGCCAAATGTGTAAAAGATCCCTTCATGCAGAATGTTTACCCCGTGGAAGCGCTGATCGCCAATTCTAGAGATGGTGAGCTGGTATGTGGGCAAGAAGCAATAAGATTTTGGAAGAGGAGTAGGTGGGGGCAAATCTTCTATCCAAGATGTCGGCCAGCTGAGGGCTGGGGTAGTATTAATGAAGAAAAAGCGATTCTTTCAATTTTTGTTGGAAGTCAAGAGTTTAGCAAGGAAGAAAGTCTTGGCTCGGGCCTAGAAAAAGAAATCACCTGGCTCTTATTTTTTGGGGTAATAGAAAAAGTAAAAGATCTCCGGTCGGAGGGGGATTTGATACAAGGCAAAGATAATGATTGACCCACAGATGAGATGAATAACATTTGAGGCCAATTGGGAAAGGAGAAATTGGAAATACTGACACACCTCCAAAACGAAGGGTTGAAGGGGAAAGCGGAGGGTCTTGAGAAAGAGTTATGTAATTGAGAGGGGGGGTGGTTCTTGGGTCGGTCGATAGAGTTAGGTATCACCAGACTGTGGTCGGAAGGAATCTGGTACTTCGTTCGGAGGTGACTCAGGTCTCGAGGAGGCAGCTCGGAGATCGCTGTTGCGTACCGAGGGCTAGAGGTCGGGGTCGAAGAAGCCATGAATCAATAAAAGCGAGAGGGGCGAACTAACCGGGGGAAAACGAGGATGAGTTGCCAGAAAAGGTGAGGACTGTGGGAATCCGCCGTCTGCTGGAGGATAGTTCATCAGAAACCTAGCAGAGTATAGAGACGAGGAGGAAGCGAGGTAAAAAGTGGGACAGTGAAAGGAGAAAAGGCGGTATTTAAAGGGCTGAAGGGCGGATGTCAGTCGTTCGATGACGATCCAATAAAAAGGCGGGAGTGGATCAGGACCGTTCATTTCCCGCCATAACGAACCTTGGGAAACTGCGAAGCGTGCACACGTGGGCTCTGACATCGGACGCTGCATTACTCGGAGAAACCAATCAGCAAGGGGCGCGTGTCACCCAGCAGTTAATGAGGGGATTCGGATCGATCCTTCGACCACTTGAAGGTAACATGTGGAAGTAATGGGACAACAACAATACTAGGCAGATTACATGCTGGTTGGGACTCTTAGAGGTCGCTGGATAACGGGTCGATCAACGTCGAGCGACGTCCAATGGTCAGTCCAGTCAGTCGGACTCAATGCCTCCTTCGACTAGACTCGAAAGGAATGCTTATGATCCCGCTATAACTAACGGGAATGTGGGCGGGCTGGCATGACCCCTAAGGTGGCCGGTCAGGCCTAGGCACCACTCACATGGGGGTATTGAGGCCCGACAAGTGGGAAATAGGAGCCTCCATGTCCCTACCCCGGGAGTCCTAGTCCGGCTGACTCCGTTTATAAAGTCAATCGTTCCCCTGAAAAGGGCAGGCCATAGCAGCTCTGCTAGTTAGAAGAATACTCGAGCTTGTGTTCGCAACCCCGACCCTGTATGGCCCCCGATCAGGGATCTCCCGATCGGGCCTCGACTTGTACTATTCGACCCTGGGGTTTCCCTTACTACTCCCAGGGCAAGGCGACTCCCTATCGGGAGATTTGAGGGGGAGATCGGTTGGTGCCGATCGGCATACCCCGAGTGAGCTACAGCTCGACACGTCACACTTAGGGAAGTTTTCGTTGTCAGGATTCATACAGATTCTTTAGTGTTTAGCAGGCGAGGACTATGACCCCGCCGGCGCTAGCTGACTCAAACCTGACACCACTCGTGCTAAGAATCACGGGAATTGCGTTGGCACAATACGACTTCTGATGGATGTCCCTAGAAAAGCTAGTCCGTACCACGGAGCCCCTGCAAATGTCAGACAACGCGGTGTCAGTCGGCTAACTGACACTGACCCCTAATTTTGTCTCCGTATAGGACAAAAAGGGACAGAAAAGGGGCGAAGTTGGTTGACCCTCCCGGCTAATTATAAACCCCTCCATCCCTACACGCAGGGTATGAATAGTATTTTCAGCTACAGTATTTTCTTCATTAACTCTCCTTTTCTCCATCGGATTCTGACTTGACCGTCGAAGGACCTTGTCGGGAAAACTCCCGGTAAGTTGCTAACAGTCACCTTTCTTACAAGACAGGCGACCCTCACCCGGAAAAGTCCTTAGCGTGGCCACGTGTCGCCAGCTAGCCTCCTCCGTTAACAAGCCACTCCCGTCATCGAGTTGGTAGTCCGCCTCGCTCACCGACAGGATCAATTGCTATCGACATAACATCTTTTATTGTCAAGATCCTAATCCTTGATAGATTGATAAGGTACTAGAGCCAACATTAAAAAAGTGGAACAAAAAACTAAAATTCTAAATTGATGAATCAAAATCAAATAAAGTTGGAATAAAGTTCATTATTAAAAATCTCATTCTCATTATCAAATGTGACATATAATGGAGTAGAAATGAAGTTTTGGTGTGATAAAATTATACCAATACGCACATCAAAGATATTGCAAAATTCAGGAAGAAAGTTTTATACTATTGTGACTATAAAGTTAGTGCTCAAACATCTTAATATAATACATAAATCCAAAATTACCAATGGATGTTAACTTCTATTTGCATGTAGAAAAATATTGGATATAGATTCTTCTGATGGATGAGTGAAATAGAAGAAGAAATATAAGAATCTACATCTATTGTTTTTTTTATATATCGAAAGAATATATATCCATCATTTTTTTGGTACATGTATGATTAAAGGATACAATGATAACTATAGAAGATAAAATACAACTCATATGAAACACAGGAGATTTAAAGTTATTGATGCTGAGATATGTGATATCAATTAACAAACAATTGGCATCGCAAATGATATTAAATTTTGTTTAGATTAATTTAAAAGATAAGAGTTTCGCGGGATCGGGCCATGGTATTGAGTATTGACCGGATATCTTCAGTCAATGTCACGTGAATCATGTGCTTTACGCTAACTCTTTCTCTTTTCACAAAATTACAAAAATAACAGACCGAGGCAAATTTTTTGTTTTTTTAAAAGTCAACATCGACTCGATTAATTTGTCAATAGTTTATTATTTTTCTATTCTGGCCAAAGGATGATTAAAGTTTCAACGTCACCTCCAGCCAACTACTCCACAAGTACCTTATTGGAATTGGTCCTAATGCGCAGCCCACGTGGGCTCCGATTTCTTACACACTTAGTCATTGGTGTTTGTGGATGAGACATGAAATCAAAGGTATATCAATATTACGCCCCGTACCAGAGGGGATTACGAGTCCGCTCGGCTTCGTTGTGGGTGAGCGGTCATTACATTAGACAAGGGAGGCGGAGGAGAAGAAAGATCGTTGGCGGAGGAGAATGGAGGCGTCGGCGGTGGATCATCTCACGCCCGAGCGGAAGAAAGCCCAATTCGATGTTCAGGCGATGAAGATCGCCTGGGCCGGCTCCGAGCATGCATTCGAAGTCGCCAATCGCATGGCCCGCATCGTCGCCAGCGATCCGGTCATTTTTATACTCCTCCTTTTGTGTTTTATCATTCGTCTTTTTTTGTTTACTTCCAGATCCACGCCAGTTTTGTCCGTCTATTTGCCTTTTTTCCCTTCCTCTTTTCTCTTTGAAAGCTTTATTATATATATTTTAAATTTTATTTGAGTTTGTTGAGTAGAATAATTGCTAAAGGAATATTAAAAAATGAAGTGAGATTAATGCCTTCTTGCTTCGCTCAAATTTCTTCGGAGTCGTCTAGTATGCTGCAAGGATGAAAGCGTAATTGATTGTATTTTTAATTTGGATACCAGTTTTTTCTTTTAAAGACCCGCTCACATGAAATTCTCAAGAAGGTGGTGTTAAGCCTAATTCATACATAACCCTCCTGCTCCTTGCTTATTCCGGTGGACCATGACTATAGGGTTTTGTTTTCGTTGTTAGAAGCCAGGCCCTGAGTGGAACATTATTTGCCTTTGTGATTACTGAAGTAAAAGAATGCCAGAAAATGCACCTTTTAGCTATGTATGCCGGTAATGAACATACTATATGAATAAGAAGTTTACTAATTTGCCTATATATTGTAGATTTTTGTCTTTTTCAACAATATTTTAGTCGTCATTTACACAGATTGGAAATCCAACTTGAACTTTTGCACTGATGGATTCAATTTCCTGCATGTCAGTTTCTAAATGAAAGTATGAACATTTTTAGCTTGCTTGGAAGCAATTCCTGTTGGAAAATAATCCTAATTCAATATCAGAGCAGAATTTATAAGAATTCTGATCCCATTTCAGGAGAAAAATTATAATTAGAATTCCATTTATTTTTTGGGAATTAATTACTATAATGTTGTAGAGTTGTTTGGTTGCATAAATTACCAAGAATTCTCAAACACAAATCTGAAGAATTTTCATCTGATTTCAAAATCCTAAATTTTTGGGAAAATATATTCTAATTCCTACCTTTTTGTTGGCAAATGACATGTGGGAAGTAGCAACTATGCTATTTGCACCTTTACGAATACCATTGTTACACTAATCATTACTATCAATTTCAGAATGTTTCATAATAGATTCATGCATTACTATGACCATGTTAACATGTTAGTAAATCTAAAGGATATCATGTTGACTATGATTGGTTATGGCTTAATGTATGTGCAGTTATTAAGTCATCATGATATGTGTGAAAAGATTATAACTGTATGTTTAGGTCTTTATGTGTACATTTTGTTGCTTGAAGGCAGTGTTGGGCTTCTGATCTCATTTAAAATTAAATATAATATACTTTTATGTTTGAAGTGTTTACTTTGTTTTACATTAGTTCTTTTTCATTTTTTTTCCATTTTGCACTCTTATGACCATATTATTTAAAAAATATTTGTTTGTAAAACCAATCTTAAGCTTTTCTTCTTTTCCATTTAGGTCTTCCGCAAAGACAATAGAACAATGCTTGGCCGTAAGGAATTGTTTAAGAACACACTAAAAAAATCAGCCCATGCTTGGAAGCGAATAAACGATTTACGCCTTACAGGTATATTTTTCCCCCTTCATTCTAAACTGTTTTTATGAGAATTCCTTGCATATTACTTTGGACTAAATACAAGCTAACAATGCCCTTGCTCGTGCCAATAAAAGCTATATCGAATATTAACAATGATAACATTGCTGTTAGATACATCAATTGGCACATCGACCAGGCAATAATGGCCAAACACAATAAAAGTCAACTTTCATTCTTTGTAATTTTTGCCTTTACTCTTTCTTCTTCTTTTTTATCTTTACTCTGGTCTCTTCTCTCTTCTTTGTATTTTCTCATCCTCAATCCTATTTTTTGTTCTATCTTGTAACAATAATCACTCCTCTGACTTTGAAACTAGCATGTGGCTTGCCTTTATTGGTGGTCAAGCACTCTCAAAATTTCACTAGGAACATTAATGGAGCACGAAACTTCTGCTAATGTGGTAACCTTATCCTCTTTGCAAGGGGTTGTTTCTTGTGACCTTTAGGTCACATGACAACAATTTTACCATTGCGCCAAGGCTGAAGGCTCCCCTTCCAACCCATATCTGTATGTAGATATAAATTTTGATTGCGTCAAGTTGAACTTCTTATAATTATAATCAACTATTTCTATTTGGCGGCAAGTGAATATGGCAATAATTTTTTAGTTTGTAGTTTACATACATCTGTATAGCTATTATGAGTTTTGACTGTCACGAGAAAAATGGCCCAATTATGTCATGTTTTCTATTATTGATTAGAAAGGAGATAAAGAAGCCTTTGGGCACTCAATCATTTGTATCTTACTATATGTTGAGTGTAATGACATTCTTGGTCATTTGGTCTTTGTCATCAAACCCTATTATTCCCAAAGTGAATTTGTAGGTTACTTGACTTTGTTCATTGAGCAATGATTGGCCTTTAGTGTTATTGTTGGAAGTCGGATGAACTACACTGTTGATATTGACCCCAGAAAATAAAACAATAATACAGCTAGTTCGTGAGGCTTCCTTCGAGTTGTTCCAAAGAATTAAGCCATCCTATCATCGAATCCCTTGTCTGCTCTCTACGAAATACTCATTTGGTTGAGGACTTCCAAACATGTCATAAACTAAAATATTTTCCTACTGTAACTGGTCAAATTGTTTTTTTCGATGAATATTCAATAAATTTAGAAGTTTCTTATGGAAGTGAAAGAAAAAATTCAAGTAATGCCTCAGATTTTGAGTAACTATGCTATAAAATTTCATAAAAGAGCTGAGGTACTTAATTCTTATTAAGGTTTTACTTGAAGCTTGCAGTCTTAACAAGTGACCTCAGTGAGATTTTAATCAGCATGTATACTCTCAAATGACCAGGAAGCTATGACAATCGGTCTTCATACTAAAGTTTTGATATACATGTTGTTGAGGGTGTATGCCAATAGGTTGTTAGCTGTTGAGGCAATCTATGGTCCGTGAGACCATGTGTTTTGATGTTTGGGCAAAGGGTTTAAGTTAGATTTACCCTTGTATTTGATATGTGTATTGGAGTATGTAGGTTTGTAGGATACACATACACTCATCTTGACGACTTCGGGTCCGGTGAAGGATGGAGATGCATCCGAGGGACCGTGGACAAGGCAACAACGATGAGCCGAGGGAAGCGCACTTCGTGGCATATGCGAAGGATGACATATGGAGATGAGCTGCGGGCTTGTACGCATCCGAGGGACGAGAGCCAAAGCGAATAATGTTTGAAGACAATAGTCAAAGCTGCAAAGGAAGAGTCAAATGAGTCGTGAGGGTCCGAGTGCGAGTGAACTGTACTCGAGAAGGGAAACCTTAGGTTTAGGGTTTTACTAGTCGATTGGTATGAGATCAGTCGACTGGTAGAGGTCACAGAAAGATCAGTCGACTGATCTTCTGTGGAGTCAACTGGTGTCGGTTGAATTCGAACATTGGGCTGTAACGTACGAATTCGACAGCTGGCAGTTGACTGGTGTTGGCACCAGTCGACTGGTAACGGCTGGATCAACAACGAACTCTATTTAAGAGAGCTCGGTTTGCTTGAGCAAGGTTGACGAAATTGATCTTGGTTAAAGGCCAATTAGTAGTCTTTGTGCTCAGAGGTCTTGTGCGAGTTTGTGGTGATGTTTCTTCACCCACAAGGAGCTACGCGAGCATAGCTGGAAGTTTTCCGGGAAGTCATCTGCCGAAGGATCAGGATCGTCCACCTTACGAACAGCTGTGGAGTAGGAGCGTCATCTCTGAACTACGTTAAAGGTTTTGTGTTAGTGTTTGTTCTTATTATTTAGTTTATATTTCCGCTACGCCACTAACCTTGTAGGAAGAACAAGTGCATTGAGGGTGATCGGCTATTCACCCCTTCTAGCCGGGCCATCGATCCCAACAAGTGGTATCAGAGCGGAGACGCTCTCCATCGGACTAACCGTCGAGGAAGCACAAGATGGCCGATTCTGCGAGCCTGCCAAAATTCGAAGTAGGAGGATTATGCATCACCTTTTGGATGGTGAAGATGAAGACCTTCTTCGAGACGGATTAGGACACAATGATGGTCATCGAGGAATCATTTGAAATCCCGAGTGACAAGCATGGAAAGAAGCTACGACCATGTTATTGGACGGAAGAGCAACGGTCATGATCAAAGACTAACGATAGGATAATATCAATTTTGATTGATATTTTGCCTTCTAACGTGATCAGTGGTGTAGGGGAATACAAGAACACCCACGATTTGTGGAGCAAAGTGAAGATGGTTCTATGGGAAGATCCAAAGCCTACACAAGAAGAATAAAAATTCGAAGAAAGGGATGAAGTGGCTCAAGTAGAGAAGGAGCAACCGAAAGGCGACGTCTGCTCAACTTCTGAGGAGAAGAACGAAGAAGAAGAAACATCATCCACCTCCTCAAGTGAAGTGACACAAGAAGATGAGGGACAATTCACTTTCGAAAATGAAGAAATAACATCCAAGGTTGAAAAGGAAACCAAGACAAATGAAGAAGAGATCTTGGAAGTCAACCTTGCAAGCGCCTCCACTAAAGCAAAATCAAAAGACCACATCACCTGCTTTGGGTGCCATGAGAAGGGACACTACATGGATAAGTGTCTATTGGGTAAGGAGGTAAACTTTAAACCCATTTCATTTCCTTAAATTGTAATATGGGTTGTAAGAAAAAGAAGGAGAAGAAACATATTATATGCTTCACATGTGGTGAGTGGAACCACTACCACACTAAATGCTCAAGGAAGGGAGAATTCAAGAAGTTGGAGCATTTGAGGAAATGAGAGAAGGAGAAAAAGAAGAGCTCACATCAAGAGGGACCTTTAAGGGTAAAGGAAGTAATCCCTAACTTTAAGTATAATTCAAATTCTTCCATGCATGTTAGGAATAATGTAAATTATTTATCTATGCATAATTATGGTTTTAAATATCATGATAGAAATAGGGTTAATAATGCATATCAAAACCCTAGGAAATCATTTCATGATAAACTTAAAACCATTAGACCTACGGACCAAGACATAAATCCCAAGAAGAGGAGACATATGCTTAGACGGATGGGTAGGTCTAGGAATACCCATGGTGGACATGTCAATTTTAGGTTTAAGAACCTAGAAAAGGAAAATCAAGCTTTGAGGGCAAAACTTCAAAAATTGGAGAAAACCCTAGATCGATTCACTATTGGATCTAAGGGGTTAGATAAAGTGTTGGGGAGCCAAAAATCTAACAATGATAGATCAAGTTTGGGATACCAATCTAGGTCCTCTAATGCCAAAGGAAAATTATATGCTAGGGTGGCAAGGGAGAGTCATCCAAGGCCAATGGAAAGATATATGCTAGGGTAACATATAATTATGGCAAGGATGAGAAGTACAAAAATGGTAAAAGAGTATCATTTAAGGGTAAAAAGAACTTAACCAAGGACAAGATGCTCAAGGTTAAGAAGGTTAAGTTTGTAGGACAAGAGTCACTGGAGGTGCACCGGTGTGACCTTGTGATTGAAGATGAGTCACCTAGGGAGGTGGCTAAGGCTAAGAGTTTAAGGGGGGCTCTAAGAGCCAAGTTGGGACCCATGGTCAATGGATCTCAGGTGGCTACTATTTGGGAGTCTAGTTGGACCATGAAATGTGCCAAAGGGTTTAGAGACGGACTTGAGTCTCAATCCTTGGGATTCGGCACATTGGGATTGTGGTTCATGCATGAAAATATGACATTGAGGTCATATTGCATGAAAATTTCATTGTTGATGTATAGATGTCATATAAACCAATGTTAGGGATGCATTGTGGTTTGGTATGGACAGTTACATCAAGAAGAAGCCAAAACTAAGACTTTAGGTCAAGGTTCAATTAAACCATTTAGTTAGTTTTGGGTTTTGTGTCAATCTTGGGATCCGCGATATATACATTTTTAAATGTATTTTTTTTTAAGTAGACACGGGTACCACAAACCTCTCCACAAAATTTGGAAAATTTTCACCCTGTCTGGAAAGGGATGGAATTGAATTCCAACAGGAATAGGAATTTAATTCCACCGTTTCGAACACATTTTCAGCCAGGAATGGATAAGGAATTGGAATTCAATTCTCTTCAAATCCTTCAAAAAAGAGGTTTGATTTGTGAAGGGAATTGCTTTGACAAATGAAAATTACTAAAGAGTCCTTATTTCTCACTCAGCGCTATTTTGGATGAAAGATAAAATGGTAAAAATATAAGAATTGAATTCAATTCTAATAGATTCCAAATCAAGGAATTTAATTTAATTCAATTCTGTTATTTACTAAGTCATTCCAAACATGAGAATTAAATTCAATTCCTAATGGAATTCAATTCTTGATGGAATTCAATTCAATTCCTTTGCTTAAAAAGTTTCCAAACAAGGTGTTTGGAGATTTGTGGAATTTCTGGTACATTTCTGAAATTGGGTTCACAATGCAGAAAATGTTGATTTCTGAGTATCAGTCGACTGATGCAGAGGATAGTCGACTGATAATTCTATGAGTTTGTTTTTCGATAGGGATCAGTTGACTGGTAACTGTTTCAGTCGACTGATACATGCTGAAACGGTTTTTTAGCAAAATCGAAAAGTGTTCGAATGATATCAAACATGTGTATAATCTTATAGAGGGTTAATACACAATGTCTATGACCATTAGAGGATAAAGAATCCAATAATTGAGATATTATTAGAGTTTTTGTTTTTGATGTATGACAAAGGGTGAGAATTAAGGTTTAATTGAGAAAACTTTATGTACCCTTTTGCAAGAAATTCTAGCTCAAGAGGGAGCTTAGGTGAAGGGGGAGCATTATTGCTCATGTATTGGCAAAGGGGAAGCCTTATGATAGGTTCTTAAAAATCCCTTAGTAAGTTCAAGTGTAGGGGGAGCCCTGGAGAGATTCTTAAAAAGCCATTTGGTAAAAATCCTAACTCATTGGGGAGTTTAGGTGTGGGGGATGTCTTGTGATAGGATCCATGCATGTTTGCATTTGCATTTGCATTTGCATGTTGGCATATGCATTGACGGTGTAAGTCCAAGTGTGTAACCTTGACAACGTAAGTCCAAATGTTTATTAGTATGTTGATTTGCTATTTGTTTTCTCTAACTTAAACGTATTGCCAAACATCAAAAAGGGGGAGATTGTTGAGGCAATCTATGGTCCATGAGACCATACGTTTTGATGTTTGAGCAAAAAGTTTAAGTTAGGTTCACCTTTGTATTTGATATGTGTATTTGAGTATGCAAGTTTGCAGGATACACATACACTCAGCTTGATGGCTTCGGGTCCGGTGAAGGATAGAGATTGGAGAGGCATCCGTGGGATTGTGGACAAGGCAGCAACGATGAGCCGAGGGAGACACACTTCGAGGTATATGCGAAGGATGACATGTGGAGACGAGCCGCATGCTTGTATCCATTCGAGGGACGAGAGCCAAAGCGAAGAAGGTTTGAAGGCAAGAGTCAAAACTATAAAGGAAGAGTTAAATGAGTCGTGAGGGTCCGAGTGCGAGTGAACTGTACTCGGGAAAGGAACCCTAGGTTTAGGGTTTTTTCAGTCAACTGATATGGGATTAGACCACTGGTAGAGGTTACAGAAAGATCAGTTGACTGATCTTCTGTGCAGTTGACTGGTGTCGACTGAATTCAAACGTTGGGCTGTAACGTTCGAATTCGACAGCTGGCAGTCGACTGGTGTTGGCACCAGTCGGCTGGTAACGACTGGATCAACAACGAGCTCTATGTAAGAGAACTCGGTTTGCTTGAGCAAGGTTGACGAAATTGATCTTGGTTAAAGGTCAATTAGTAGTCTTTGTGCTTAGAGGTCTTGTGTGAGTTTGTGGTGAGGTTTCTTTACCCACAAGGAGCTACGCGAGCTTAGCCAGAGGTTTTTCGGGAAGTCATCCGTCGAAAGATCGGGATTGTCTACCTTACGGACAACCGTGAAGTATGAGCATTATCTCCAAACTACATTAAAGGTTTTGTGTTAGTGTTTGTTCTTATTGTTTAGTTTATATTTCCGCTACGCCACTAACCTTGTAGGAAGAACAAGCGCATTGAAGGTGATCGACTATTCACCCCCTTCTAGCCGGGCTATCGATCCCAACAATAACATCATACTTTAATCTTCTGAATATGTTTATATGAAACTGCTTTGTTATCCTCTTAAGTGCCCCAAAACAATAGTCAGTCCCCTGAAACCAGGTTGAATCTTCTATCCTTAGGTTTGATTGGAATGTTTCGATGAGGTTGATACATGCCCACTGATAAACTTACTCACCATGCCTTTAGAATTCGTACCTCTTAAATGTATTACTATCCCAGGCATATCTAGCTATAGTAGAAACCATTTCTTGCTAGTACAACAAAAATTTTAAGTGATAAAAACATGGATTTGTCAAGGAAGTAGAACCTTTGGCATGCAATAATTTACCACTTTAAAGGACCCTGCATTATTTTCCCTGCTTTTCAGTTTGCTTATAATCATCCACTTCTTTGTTGTTGCAGAAGAAGAAGCCTCTGTGTTCCGGATCTTCATAGATGAACCTGGATATGGGGATCTCCACTGGGTGAGGACCTTTTTTCCTATTTCTCACTTGTCAGATGGTAGGAATTCTGTTATAATTATTAGGAAGACATGCCCTTGGCATTTATTGTTTCATATTCTTGCTAATATCAGTTTTTCCCAATTAAAATGCTTTGATGCATATCATTAAATCTACCATTTGTCCACTTTTATTTGTTACTCAATCTACAGCAAGCACTTTTCCATTAAGTAGCATTTGAATAAATGTTAATATATTAGCATTGCCATGGTTTCATGGTTCAATTTTCTGTATATGTTTCCTTGTAGATTTCCTATAAGGTAAGTTTTCACCTTTCCAGTTAGTTGTTTGTTTGCATCATCTTCTTACTAACAGTAATTTCTCTCCTTTCTGTATTGTTAATTTCTTGCATGTTATTTAGTTGCATTAAATATAAACATGTGCCATTTATCATGATACTGGAGTGTTTTCTAGATTAGTCTTCTTCAAGTTTGTAATTTTGAAAAAAATTGAGTTTAGTTGTTTACTCTTGATATACAGAAAGATAGATCTCAATGTACCCTTAGAAATTACTGTGAAGTGTGAATAACTATACCTTCATGCTTTCTGCCATGGATGCCACATTGTGTAGCTTAAGCCAAATAATGATTGGTTTGTCTCTGAGTTTTGTTCTATCAGGTAGCTATTTGCTTTCTTCACATTATTTAACTTACAATATTTTGGCTAATAGGGAATGTTCATGAAACCATATGTATGATTCACATTGTTGTCTTCACATTCTTGAACTTATAGTTATTTTGGTTAATAGGGAATGTTCGTTCCTGCTTTAAAAGGTCAAGGAACTGAGGAACAACAGAAGAAGTGGTTACCACTGGCTTATAAGATGCAAATAATTGGATGCTATGCACAGACAGAACTTGGTCATGGTTCAAATGTTCAAGGTCTTGAAACAACAGCGACATTTGATCCCAAAACGGATGAATTTATTATTCACAGCCCCACACTTACTTCAAGCAAAGTAAGTAGTAGTATCAATCTGTGTTCTGAAGACCCAACCTAGATTCACTAATAGATCCCTTGAGACAATAGTACCTTTTCAAAATCGTATAGCTTCATGTATTATTATTCAACAATAATTTTCTCCACAAAACCAATTTATTTATAAAAATAATTGAGATGAAAATATCTGTAAATGTTTCAATGATCATGACATCCATTTCTTACATGTGCAGTGGTGGCCTGGTGGTCTTGGAAAAGTATCCACCCATGCAGTTGTTTATGCCCGTCTAATCATTGATGGAAAAGACTATGGAATCAATGGTTTAACATTTCCAAATGTTTGGATGATTATTTTAGGGACTTCTGTAGTTGTTTTCTGAATTACTTTGCTTTATAGGTTTCATTGTCCAGTTACGAAGTTTGGATGATCATTCACCTCTTCCTGGAATCGTTGTTGGTGATATTGGTATGAAATTTGGCAATGCCGCTTACAATACAATGGACAATGGTGTTTTACAGTTTGATCATGTGCGCATACCACGAAATCAAATGTTGATGCGGTTAGTTAATACCTTTTTTGCATCTAATTATGTACAACATAGCCTTATTTGTTCAAGCTTGATATATTTTTATTTTCATGCCCATATAGTTAAAGATTGCGATCAAACCTTATGACCTTATAATCTGAACTGTTCTAAACAATCCAAATCCCAATTAGGATCTAAAGTGGCTAGGATCTTATGAACCTATGATCCAATCCTATGTTTGACTACATTCCTATGCAGGATTTTTGTCCCAATATATATTTGAATTTTATTAGATATTTACTATAGCAATTTTTTTAAGCGATATGAAATTATGATAAATACGCACACTAAACGAGGGGGTGGAAGACCAAAAAAAGACTTGGCTAGCAACAATAAAACAAGATAAATTTTATTTAAATATAGATGATGATATAATAGGAGACAGAGTCCAATGGGGTAGAAGGATCCATATAGTCGACTCCACTTAGTGGGATAAGACTTGGTTGTTGTTGTTATATTTACTATAGCAATTTTTGTGTCGCATTTGAAAATAGTTTTTCATTCAGAATAGGATCGATCTTAACAAAATTGGCAAACTTGGTCAATTGTGGATGTATCTTATTACATGTAATATCTTTTTACTGCATGCAGTCATATTGACTCTGGATTGGACTAGTGTATTAGTTTAATGATCATACCTAATACTTCATTATGTTTACTTTGACCCTGCAGAGGGAAGTTTACCTCTCTTATTGTATTCAGCTTTTTATAGAACCGCGTAGAAAAGTTTCAGAAATTATCAAATCACGCAGGCAAGTTTCAAAATGACCAAAGTACATACCCATTTCCCATTTTACCCTTAATTAGTCGACTAGTACTGGTATTTTTATCAATTAGTTGATTGAAAATTTTTACCAGTTCAATCAATTTCTCTTTAGATTCAAAATTTCAAAATTTCAAAAAAAACAGTTGACTGATATTTAATATCAGTCGACTGGTTGATTTTTTTAAAAATAATTTTGGACAAAACTAGTTAGTTGATGGATCAAACGATCTTAGATTGACTTGAAACTAGCTCCTATGCGTTCATCTACTTCTCTTGATTATATCCATGCTCTCAAACATCAATTTGACTCAATATATTAAGAACAGTGATTTTTTGAACACCTCGGATTGACATAAACTAGTTTCTATGTATTCGGTTAGTTCTTCTGATTATATCCACGTCCTTAAATGTCAATTTGACCCAATATATTAAGAGCAGTGATTTTTTGAACATGAATATGTTTGAAAATTTTAATTCGTATTTAAAAAATCATTACTCTCAATATATTGAGGCAAATTGATGAAGTTAAGGGTATGAATATAATCAGGAGAATTAGACGAACACATATGAGCTAGTTTCATGTCAATCCTAGGTCGTTTGGTCCATCAGCCGATTTTGGATAAAATCGGATAGACTAATGACCTTAGATTGACATGAAACCAACTCATATATGTTCATTTAATTCTCCTGATTATATCCATATGCTTAAACATCAATTTGATTCAATATATTGAGAGCAATTATGTTTTTAACACGAATTAAAATTTTCAAACAATCACCGTTCTCAATATATATGTGTTATAAAAAATCACTGCTCCCAATATGTTGGGTCAAATTGACGTTTGAGAGCATGATATAATCAGGAGAATTAGAGGAATACATAAGAGCTAGTTTCATGTCAATCCGATATTGTTTGGTCCATTAGCTGATTCCTATGTATTTGTCTAATTCTCCTGATTATATCTATATTCTCAAATGTCAATTTGACTCAATATATTAATTATTGAGAGCAGTCCTTTTTTTTAATATGAATTAGATTTTTCGAACAATCATTGCTCTCAATATATATTTGTATTAAAAAAAATCACTGCTCTAAATATATTGGGTGAAATTGATGTTTGAGAGTATGGATATAATCAGGTGAATTAGACGAATATATATGAGATAGTTTCGTGTCAGTTTGAGGTCATTCCATCGGTCGCGACCTCGGATTGACATGGAACTAGCTCTTATGTGTTCGTCTAATTCTTATTAAATCCATGCTCTCAAACATCAAATTGACCCAATATATTGAGAGTAATCAGTTTTTTTAACACGAATTAGATTTTTTGAACAATCACGGCTCTCAATATATATTTTTGTTAAAAATATCACTGTTCTCAATATATTGGATCAAATTAATGTTTGAGAGTATGAATATAATCAGGAGAATTAGACGAGCACATAGGAGCTAGTTTAATGTCAATCCGAGGTCGTTGGGTTCATCAGGCAATTTTAGGATAGTGATTTTTTAACACGAATTAGATTTTTCGAACACATTTATGTTAAAAAAATAATTGTCTCAATATATTGAGTAAAATTGATGTTTGAGAATATGAATATAATAATAGATGAACACATTTGAACTTGTTTCATGTAAATTTGAGAATGTTTGGTCCATCAGATGATTTTATCCAAAACCGTTTGATGGACCAAACGACCTTGGATTGATATGAAACTAGCTCCTATGTGTTCGTTTACTTCTTTTGATTATATCCATGCCCTTGAACGTCATTAATTTGCCTCAATATATTGAGAGTAATGATTTTTTGAACACGAATTGAATTTTTCGAACACATTCGTGTTTAAAAAAATCACCGTTTTTAATATATTAAGTCAAATCGACGTTCGGAGACATGGATATAATAAAGAGAAGTAGACGAACACATAAGAACTAATTCATGTCAATCCGAGATCGTTTGGTCCATCAACTAATGAGTTTTATCCAAAATTATTTTTTTAAAAAAAAATCAATCAGTCGACTGATATAAATATCAGTTGATTTTTTTTTTTTTTTGAAATTTTGGATCCAGAAAGAAATCTATTCTACTGGTAAAAATTTTCAGTCGATTAATTGATTTAGTCGACTGATAAAAGTACTAGTCGAATTAAGGGTAAAATGGGAAATGAGTATGTGATTTGGTCATTTTGAAACTTGCCTACATGATTTAGTAATTTCCGAAACTTTTCTACGTGGTTCGGTAAAAAGCTGTATTGTATTTATAGTTTAACATTACTGGAGCAATTGTATGAGTAATGGTTTTGCTGATGCAATTGTAGATGTAACCTCTGCATTGCTTATCAATGATATTGTTTATTTTTTTATTTTCAATATTGTCCAGGGTTTCACAAGTCACAAGGGAAGGGAAGTATGTGCAATCTGATGTCCCAAGGCAGCTTTTATATGGGACAATGGTTTATGTTCGTCAAACAATTGTCTCTGATGCTTCTAAGGCTTTATCTCGAGCTGTGTGCATTGCTGTGAGATATAGTTGTGTTCGTAGGCAATTTGGATCACAAGATGGTTCTTCTGAGACTCAGGTACAATATCAATACTCTGTGACTGTGCTACATTGAAAAATATCCTGACACACAGATATTAGTTTACTTCAAGTGTGTTTCCTAACAATTTGGTGTCGTCTTATCCTGCCATTGAGCTTTGGGATGTTTATATTGCGACTGGCTACCTCACCTGACAATAATTATGCTAATATCATTGTTTTACACACAATCAAACCTCAAGACCGATGTCATGATGTTTTAAATTTTAGGTTAGTTAATAAGGTCTAGCACAGCATTCGGTCAAATTCTTCCCTGTGCTTGGTCTGGCATTTGCAGTGCTACACATATATATTATACTAAAATCTTAGATTTAATATGACCATGCTGTTTTGATATATTTGTATTATACATATAATTATTTAATGCATGACACCCTTGATCATGGCTTAATGATGATGTTGGCATCCTTGATGGTCTTATTTGTTACTATATTAGCTGAAGGCCTTTGAAATCATAAATAGAGCCTACATACTGTTAAATTGGATTTCATGGTTGTGTCCTCTGTTTGAAGGTAGGTGTCGCATTAGCATCATAGATAGGATATTAAGGTCTTCTGGGAGATGCCTTCAGCAAGGTGGACTGTTGCTCTTTTTGCTAGATTATCTTTAACCTACACATCAAGTTTGTTCACATGTAACTTGTTCCATAACCTTGAAGAAGACAATGATTAAATTTTATGAAATGATAGTTTTCTCACTGACTCCATGAAATGCATTTGATACCACAATGTAGCTTGTATGTGAAGATCTCCGCTTGCATTTATATAGTTCCTGAAATCTTCCTTCAAGTTCTTTAGGCTTGGTGACATACTTGACTGGTTCACATTCTGTTCTTATTGTGGTACAAAAGCTTGGACTAACAAAGATTGTTGTGATTTATAGTCTGATCTGGTAATTTGTTCATGGGAGCTTCTCTGCTTGACAGTTGTACGTTTTTCTAAAATAAGTTGGTATCCTTTTGGATGCAAAATACCTTGGACTGAAGTCTGCTCATAATCCACTTCTGTGAATTTATCTGCATCAATTTTGAATTTGTTGATAATGTACATCCCTATCAAAGACAAACTAATGAAATATCTAATTAGTTATTGCATATAGATATCAAACAGTTACGAGTCACATCTGCTTGTCAATATACCCATGTCATACTTGAATGCAAGCTAAAGCCAATATGACTTTGGTGAGTGTGGCATGGCATCTAATGTATTTATTCATTCTCAATTATATTATTTATGCTAATGTATCTAATGAAGGAGAACTTTGACGCAACGGTAAAGTCGCTGTCGGGTGACCTAGAGGTCACAAGTTCGAGTCTGAAAAATAGCCTCTTGCAAAGCAAAGTAAAGCTGTGTATAATAGATCCTGCACAGGGCAGCCCTTTTTAATGACATGGGGCATGTGCAATTTGGTGAATAAATAGGAGGAAAGAAGGGGAGGGAGGGAAATGGTTGTGTTTCTTTTTGCTTCATTTCCTCCATTTTATCCACCTAAAGTAAACAATCTATTTAGTCTTCATCCTCTTGAAGAGGTGTGTTCGTGCAGTTATAAATGCTTATGTAACCTTCTCTCACAGGTCATTGATTACAAAACTCAGCAAAGCAGACTCTTTCCACTGCTGGCTTCAGCATATGCTTTTAGGTTTGTTGGCGAATGGTTGAAGTGGCTATATAATGATGTGACAGAGAGACTACGAGCCAATGATTTTTCAACATTGCCTGAGGCTCATGCATGCACTGCTGGTTTGAAATCTTTGACAACCTCTGTGACAGCAGTATGTAGATCTTTTAGCATATGTAGTTCTGTGCTATATTCTATTTCAATTCATTCTAGGCTCCATCAACTAATTCTAGACCAGATAGTGTCATGAATGTTGCTTTAGTCTTGTTAATGTTTTACTTCCTTTTGATTAATTATAATATTGCTGTTTGTTGTACAGAACAAGTGGAAAATAGTTATCATATCAAATTTCTCTGATAGTATAATTATTTGGCTGAGGATGAAGAATAGTCTTTACATGCACTTCCAAATTAGTCATGGCTGCTTGCCCTTTTTCTTTATTTTTTGTTAGGCAGAAACTTCTATGAGATTAAAAATTATTAGTATTATATTTTTGGATGGAAGGTACTTTCTATTCCTTCTAGATGATAACAAACCTTGAGTTTGTAACATATATTATTGTATTAATTATTTTGTGCAGTGAAGGCAGGCCACCATACTCAACTTTGCTAACATTCCTTCACTTGTAAGGAAGAAATTTTGTGAACTGGATTGGGTTTGTAACATAAGTTAATGAGGCCACTACACCCAATAAATCTCTCTGATCTTTATCCTCAGAAATTTTGTTAACTGGGCTACGATAATGTTAAAGAGTCATGAGAGTTACAAATTTTTAGTGGCTTTCGAACACTTAATTCTTATAATTCATGAATTTATCTAGAAAATATATTTTGCTGTTTCGTATGTCCATGTACTGTTCATTTAAACAAACATTGTTTTCTAGAGATATATGTTGATGTATTTTTTTCCTTACCCATGGTACCCTTGCTAACAATTTTTCAAATTATTAGGATGGAATCGAAGAATGCCGGAAATTGTGTGGAGGCCATGGTTACTTATGCAGCAGTGGGCTTCCTGAGTTATTTGCTGTCTATGTTCCAGCTTGTACATATGAAGGAGATAATGTTGTTTTGCTTTTGCAGGTTAATTCCATTTTAGTTTCTATGCAGGAATTTATGAATGTGAAGATTTCATGAGGTTCAAGGGCTTGCCTTTGCTTGACAATTGCCTTGGCTTTAGATATGGATTTCAATTCTTTTCCTCTTTTGAATAACAGGCTAACTGCTTGTACAATTATGATGATAGAGAACGAAGCTTTTTAGTTAACTTTTCTATAGAGAAGAGAGAACTTCAAAGATAGGGAAATGGTTATCTTATGGTGGATAAACAACTAACTATCACCTGCTTTAATTTCATAAGTAAATTACATTGGTTTCAGTCTGCACAGTTTGCAATAAGTTAGTTAGGAGTAGCGTACCTTAAGTGAATTACCTTGCATGAAACACATTGCTGTAGTATTTTTTTTTGTCCCACCTTAATTGTGGGCTAATCAAGTGGGTTTCTTAGGCTTACACGAATTTACTAAATTCACTTAACTTAATATTATGGGCTAGTGGGTGATGCCCATCAAGCTAATGGGCTAGTTATCTCATTCAATCTAGTAATGACAAATGATACTGGGCGTACCTAGTTCTAGGATTAGTTAGAAGATCAAACTAAAAGTGCAAATCTAATTGAAAAGTGATGCCTATTAATCTAATGGGCTAGTTACTGATTCAACTTAGCTATGACAGATGGTATTGGGGTAGAATTAGTTTTGAGTTAGTCAGATGATCATCTAAAGTGCAAATCCAATTGAAAAGTGATGCTTGCTATGAGGATCAACATTGAGCTTTACATGCTTTCAACTACGGATAATGTAGGCTTTCATTTACACTTCCACAGAGATTAGGAATTTACCTTCTAGAGTCATTAGTCAAGTTGGGGGTGGAAGGTGGGGGTTATGGTGTTGTTAATTGGTGAAGGACACCCTTACCAAAAATAGGGCCTCAAATCAAATAGTGGCCATAACTATCATTTCACATTATCACGCACCACATTAGATTACAAGCTTAATCGCACAAAACTGCAACTCCAAATGCTAAATCAATTTAGCAGGGAAGACCAAAAAAAGTTGCCTCAACCAATCAAAGAGGCAAGCATAATGAACACTTACATAGTATATCATAGAAGAGAACCCTGCAGACCAAGGGGTTATCAACCAAAATGTATCTATAGCTTTTGGACATGTTTCCTATGAGGGAAAGAAACGTGGATGAAAATAAGGCGACAAAAAAGATTTTCATAGGGACACTTTCTCTCTTTCCTTTGGCAGAAATAATGCAGGAATAGAAAAATCCTTTTGCCCTTCTTTCCTCTATATTGCTTCCATCATATTTAGGTGGAAAATTTACTTTCGCATGCAATTCACCAAATCGACAATTATAACATTTAAAATTATTATTATTATTTTTCAAATCTAAAAGGTTTAAGAGCCCTCAGCCGAGTCACTCTACAACGAGGGCACAAACAAGACCAATTGGCGAGGCAATTATCAGGGCAAGGTGGGGCAGAACCACACAAAACACCACTTTAAAAGGAGGGTAAATAATAGAGAAGCAGGTCACCCAACCTAGGCTACAAGGGCCCGTAGTTGCTTCTAATCTTTCTCCTTTGAGAATCTAACGTTGATCCACACTTCTAACAGAACTTATCAATGTTTTCAACACTCAATACCAGAATTGGGACTTCAACATCTACAGCATCAACAAATCAAATGGCCAACTCCTATTTGCAAATGGAGGTATAGGTGAGGGACTTGAAATAACTATAGTAAATGTCAACAACACATCTTTCATTGTCATTGATAGAACACTCAATCTCTATGGCTGATTGACCACGTCACAATGATTTGAGAAGTCATGAGTAGCTAGAAGTAGCTGACACATCCATCATGCTCGAGGAAGTGTTGGGGGGAGTTTTCTTGATGCCTAATGAATAAGGGAACCTAGCCACTAAGGGTGTGCATTAATGCAAGTGTCCTTGCTTGTCTTCTCTACACCATTGATCATCATTCAAGGGCTCATTTGAGAATGGAAATGGTTGGCATTGCCATCTCGTGGCTTGAGATGGTCAAGATAGAAACTCAGGAGCAATGATCAACCAGTGTAGGTTGATCACACTAGGAATATCACTAATTCGCAATGGATGTATAGTTGGTACTTGGTAGTCGTTGTAGTGCAATCTTAGTTTGCAGGTTTTGCCAATAGCATCACAGTCTCAAAATTAGAGATGTTAGATTCATTAGTGAAAGTGACATTCAATATTCACAACCTAGGATAGGTTGGTTATGTTGCCCTTCGCCTCCAATCACCAACCAATGAAGAGATTCCCCAAGTGAAGGGATGATTTCAATAATAAAATCATCACGATCACATCCTAAAGCGTTACAGTCCCAGTATCTAGGCACATAGAGTGGAGTTGGAGATACTGATGTCCTTAAGATCTTAGTGACTTGTTGATAGCATGAAGGGCAACCAAGTGACACATCCAATGTACTCAAGGAGGATTGAATTAATGGTTCTACAGAAAGCTATTAGGATCATGCAAGGTGACTGTTAAGAAGTTAAAGAGAGAAGGTTGGGGTTTTTTAGTGGAGAGTGATACTCTAAGGAAGACATCAATGTCACACCATCAGTGGGGAAGACAATGTATTAAGTTTGCCTTTGGCCTTCTAGATCCCAAGTGATTTGGTGGGCATTTATGGTTTGATTGCCACGCCGTAATTCCACCCAAGTGATTACAAATTGCGTGATGGTATTCATCGTAGCAGTAGCAAATTTATTACGAATGAAGATTCGCAATGCAAATAATGTTGGAGGATCATTTGGTAGGAGAGGGGTGGTGGCTAGGCGAATATCCTAGGCATGTCATAACTCGCAAAGCTCGAGGATATCTAAGAAGTACTTTGTTAAAGGGGATTGTTTCATTAAATTGTTAAATATCTCATGCCAGTTAGGTGGCCCATGATCATCCATCATAATGCAAGTTTCATCCAACAAAAACCTTGGTCTAGGGTAGAGGTGGTAGGGTGTAGCAATCTGTTCGCACAATTTATGTTTCTCTAATCCTTATACAAAGGAAGAGCGAACCTCCCTTGGTGGCCTTAAAGCATACACTATCCCTAGATGCATCGTTGTAGATATAGAAGACCACCTAACTAGGGTTGTGCTATTATAACATCTCTCATCCATATTCCCAATTCATTGAAATCTTTCAATGCACTCTTTGAATTATGAATCGTAAGCTTCCATCTCCCCACTCCCACCGCCACCATTGCAACATCCCTTATCCACATTCCCTCTTCATTGATATCTTCCAATGCGCCCTTTGATCAATTAATAGCATTTTGAATATTTTAATGCCTAATAGATGGTTCTCTATTGTTACACGAAAGGTGTAGCTTGCCATTATACATAATGGCTTCAAGTCATATGAGGCCAAGCGAAAGGCATGAATCACTACAACCAAATTTTCAACTTGGTTAGATGTCACACTTCTACTAGTCAGGCACCTTGAAGGGAATTACTGCTCATCTGTTACTAGTGTTAGGTTAGTGTTGCCTGTGTTGGTTTCAGATCCTAGATTAGCTCTTTCCAAACACTTGTCATCTTTTAAATTATTTTCTGTTCTCGTATAATACTCTAATAGACTACTTAAACCATATCAGAAAACCTATACTAATTTAATATATTTTCTTTGAATAATTCATTCTTCTCTTTTGAACCTATGTCAGCATATTTCAAATATCTGGGATACTAATACTTGTCACAGATATGGTTGTAAACATTTGCTTATGGCTTGTGACAGGAAGGCATGGACTGTTTGGTCCTGAATTTATTTTCCTATATTCATGTCCATATTCATTTTTCCTCTATAATTTTTTTTCCAATTAGTTTGGACTTCAATGTTTGTCCTAAGTCCTGATAGAAAAGAGATTGAGATTGGATTAGGCCTTGATAGCCAACACTAAAATTGTTTAAACAGCAATGTTCATCCATCTTAATTGCAATGAAGAGATAAATTTATGTAGCTTACTCTACATAGTAGGAACAAATACAATTTGATGATGATGCATCCAACCGACATATTCTTCATTGGGCTCTACGTAAGGATATATCACCGTCAATTTTCCAAATAATTAAATATTCTTTTGTTACATACTTACATTAACCAAGTTTTTGGTCTCTCCTACCTCTTAAACTTTCCACTCTAGTTGATTTCAGTTTGTTTAACTATAGAATTGTTTGCCTCCCACATATCCAGCATGTAATTTTACCTCTGCTATAATAATTTTTTGTATGTATGGTTCCTAATAGCCCAACTCATTGATCCGCAAAATATTTCAGAAATACCAGTCATATAAAGCCTAGGGAGCACACAACAATCATACAAGGTTTAGATGCTCTTCATTTCAACAATTTTTTAAAATCTTATTAATAATCTTTTCATTAATATCTTCTTAGTTAATATAGATGTAATATACATAGAACCCTTGTAGGAATTTCATGTTGTTCCATCTTAATAATGTTTTCTCACTAATGGAATTACATATTGTAAGCTTTGCTTTTACTTAACAATCTTTAGTTTTAATGTTTTGTTCCCCAACTCAAGCATCAAGTTAATCTATTTATGCTCTCAAGTGGCAAAATATCATTGGCAAATAACATACACCAAGGAGATTTATGTTGAACATAGTTGGCATATTTGGTGTGTGCCCAGTAAAATTGTTCTTCATGTGCTTTGAAATATATGATAACTTGATCATTGTGATCTGCTGTTTCTTGCAATATGTACAGCGCTTTAAAATAGCTGACTTCATTGGTAGCATAAATCAGAGTATTTCACCCCATGCCACACTATCGTTCATAAAAAAAACTAGTTACCTCTAACTTTTTTCTTATATAATTCTTATTTCAGGTGGCAAGGTTCCTTATGAAGACTATTTCTCAATTAGGTTCTGGGAAACAGCCTGTTGGTACAACAGCATATATGGGAAGAATACAGCATTTGATGCAGAGCAAATGTGATGTTCTCACAGGTCATCATTCAACATCTTTTCTTTTTTTTCTTTCAGTATAATAATTTACTGGACAAAGCAAGGATTTATTTCCAGTCATTCCAGAGGTCCACCACCATGCAACCTTGGTATTTTATAGTTCGCCGGCTTCTGGTAAACTATTAAAAAATATGTTGGATTTGATGTGGTGTGCTTTGTAGTGAATTAATGTGCTAAGAGCAGTGAAAGATGGCAGTGTAGCTATGGTACTGGTAAAATAAATGGCTAAATCATGTTTTATGTATGTTTGGTGACACTGGCTTATGGAGAAGTACATTGCATTGATCTTCGTTCAGGATGTTTCAGTAGCTTTTAAGTGTTCTTTTAATAAGTTGCAATCCTTATCTTCATGTGCAGCTGAGGACTGGTTGAAACCTTCAGTTATACTGGAAGCATTTGAAGCTAGAGCCATTAGAATGGCTGTGAATTGTGCCAAAAACATTAGCCAGTTCCCAAGCCAAGAAGAAGGTTAGTTAATGTTCTGTGCATCAGAGCTTCTTCATTTTTATTAAACTCCTACAAATAGATCCCTGAAAATCTTAAATGCCTTTATGTATAGTGTAGTATATGAGGAAAGGAATTATACTTCATGTGGCAACTTATCTTTCTTTCTGCAATCTTTTTAATTCTTGTTTTTGTTTCAGTTGTTGAATCTGAACCATTTTATAGGAAATTGACTGGTATAGCAGAGAGGATAGCGTATGGTCAATGTCCTAGAAATGCCTTTGCCACAAGTTCTATATTAAAAAATATTAAAATCTTAGTTACTGAATTAGTGACCAAATTTTAAAAGAATATGACGAACAGGAGCAACTATGAAGTGATTGATTCTCTCATGACTAGTCAAAACATTATGCAAATGCCATGCTTATGTTCATCAAATTACCAAATCAATATAATACTAGGATAATTTGTCTCCAATATACTAAGTACATGGATTGGAATTTGGAAAATGTGTATTGTCACGTGAAGTAAATTTCCAAATAATGACAAACATAGGCAGAATGGCTTACGGTATAATTAATGTTAGGAGAGAAATTTGATTTCTCCTAATTCATTTTTTATTCTCTCATCGATTGCACCTTATTTACCCAGATATCATCCTGATTCTCTGTTGATTTCTTTGGGGGCGCCATAACATCATTGTTTATGTGCAATCAATGATTATTAGAATTATGAGTAGATATGGCAGGTTGATTCCTTATTGTGTGGACTGAATGCTACAGAGTAGTTGAAGCCAAACAGATGGTGCCGATGTATTATTTTGTGGGTACTGAGTAAGAAAACCTACCCAGAGGGTGAAGATTAGGTGCTAATATTGGAAATGGAAATGGAGCAATATACATGTGGGCTCTATGCCCAAACACAAATTTTGGGTGTTGGTTAGGGCTCCAGTTTAAAACATAAAAGAACTTGCAAATTGTATGGTTATCATCTTCTGTTTTGAACTTTCTCCTCCTATAATTCATAAGATACTTATTGCAATTAGGCTAGGCCAATTAGAAGTGTCCTGCTAAAGCTAATTTCAAATAACTGTGAAGTCTGCCTATCAATATGGCCAATTAGAAGTGCCCTGCTAAAGCTAATTTCAAATAACTGTGAAGTCTGCCTATCAATATGGACTGAGCTTAAGGTCATTAACCAACATAAGGTAATAGTATGAAGTCCGCTGATCCTCAAATCTTGGTTTAGTTTTGGCAATTCCAACAGAAAAAGTGATATTAAAGCTAAGAGCCAAATTTTACAGTCAGGAAAGAGTTAGTGGTTGGTGGCTGTACCTATATGCAAGCTTTTGAGAATGCGATGATCAGAGAGGTAGAAGTCCATTCTGCTTCTACGGAACTGCCAACCTAGAATCTGCCACAGCTGTCCTCAATACTTAAATCTATGAAGAGGTTGGTGCAGGTCTATAGGAGTATGTATGTGTTCATTTGGCATTATAATGGACATGATGCGTGTTCATGCTATCTACTACCAACACCAAAAGTACAAGTTGCATAACCATGGAAACAAGTTCTAGCTATGTTGTACCTACTTTATTTTTCCAAATAACTGCAGATCTAGTTGGGGTCAGGGTCAGTTCCCTTCTATTTCCTGTGATATTGTTTTGAGTATATCAAATATACATTGTTGGAATGTTGCGAAAACTGCCGAAGTGGTTTCTGCTTGTTTCTTCTTTTTGACAGTCCACTAATTTTTCAAACAGGTTTCCATGAGCTTTCTGCTGATTTGATGGAGGCGGCAATTGCTCATTGTCAACTAATCATTGTATCCAAGTAACAACCCTACCTACTTTTACAGTACAGTTTAATAAAATCTGGTTCTTTGAACATTTGTTTTATGACTCTAGCATACTAAAATCCCAGAGAAAAACAAATCTCTACACAATATATAATTTCATCCCCCTTTTGCGCTGTCAAAACTCAAGCTCAGTGACTAATCTTTTAATGATTCTCCCAACTTACATCAAGCAACATAACAAGTGGCTTCATTCCATGTCACCATTTTCAGATTCATTGACAAGGTGCAAGAAGACATACGAGGACGTGGAGTCAAAGAAGTGCTCCAGATTCTCTGCAGTGTCTATGCGCTCTCTCTGGTTCATAAGCACCTTGGCGATTTCATCACGACAGGTTACATTACACCCAAGCAAGGTGCACTAGCTAATGAGAAACTTCGAATTCAATATTCCCAGGTTTGTATTAATTTCCCATCCAATTCCATGGTTTTCGTTTGCTATTTGAAATTACTTGGCAGCTTCATTGAAATGGATCAATGACCATTGCAGCTTCGCCTTAATGCTGTTGCACTAGTCGATGCGTTTAACTACACTGATCACTATCTGGGTTCAATTCTTGGTCGCTATGATGGAAATGTGTATCCCAACCTCTATGAGGCGGCATGGAATGATCCACTAAATGATTCAGTTGTGCCCGATGGATACCATGAGTACATCAAGCCTTTGATCCAGCAGAAGCTGACAGCATCAAGGCTGTGAAGATACTATTATTCTAATAGCCTTATTATTTTTTTCTTTTATATTTTGGTACTCCAGATGACCTGGTTATCTGTATTCAGTAAGGACCACTAGCAAGTACTAAAACTGAGTCCGATGATGCTTTAATTCTATCATGCAGATGATGCCGTTTAGAAGTGTAATTGTGTGAGAGGAATTTGGGCTTTGGCGTTCATGAGGTAACAAGCTTTCACTTCCTTGGATCTCAACTCATGCCAGCTGCTTACAGGATATGCTGAATTTTTTTTTCTACTAGGGCATTAACTTAATAACTCATACCATGAAATTTTATAGAACTTTCAAAAAATGACAAAACAAGATTAAATTAAAAAATAAGGTAATACAAATTAATTTAGATTAATATTTAAAAGGTTGATGAAAGAAGTTAAATATTTTCTTAGATATTTGATCAAAAATATAAGAAATAAAACTTGCACATAACATTCATCGATTGTTTTTTTTAAATAATGAGTCTGGAGAAAATATATATAAAAAATAAAAAAAAGGAAAGATGTTTGGAATAACATATATTATGATAATTAAATATATGTACAATGATAAAAATAAAGATTCTAAATGGATTAATAAAAGTATTTTCTATAAATAAGTTAGATCAAGAATTAATTTTTAATCTGTATTTTTGTATACCACTATGGATGAATTTTTTATTTTTTTATTCTGTGATCGATGAACCCCTGATTATAGTTGTCACAATTGTAAGGCGTAAAAAAGCGCTCAAGGATTTTGGGACTTAAAGTGTAATGCGAAGCGTGAGCTTTACGAAAAAAAATGTAATAAACAAAAGGACTATTATATCTATCAAAAACTTTGAAAATCTAAATGACCATAACAACTTGATAAAATTGTAGATTATTAAAAAAACTAAATAAATAAAAATCTGAATAGATTCTTAGATGAAAATGAAATATCAAATATCAAAATCATCTTCTTCATCTTTATTATCCAAATATATGTCATCAGCTCATCGCTTGATTTGTATCCATTGGTATCTTCTTCAATTTCATCATCAAGGTTAATCTCTTCTTTATCTACAAGACTAGTTTGAGCTGAAATTTTTTTTTTTTGCTGAAAGCAAATGATGATGCTCCTTTTGAAGAAGATGCATTTTGAGATCGAAAGCCATATGCACTTTCATCAACCCCAGATGCTCATGCTACAATACTCCAACGCAAATCTTCACCTTCAAAGACAATCATTTTCATTGTCTTTATCATTGTCATCTAATTTTTCCAACAACAACCATTCATTACTATCATTTATCTCTGACAAAAAAATAAGATCAATCTTATCTCGCATGTCATATTTACGCCTCAAAGTTCTATTGTACTTGATATATATCAAATCATTCAATCGTTGTTGTGATAACCTATTTTTCTTCTTGGAATGTATCTAAAAAAAATTAAGAAATCAAAGGTTAAGTCCATAATATAATTTTTAATAAGTATTAAAAAAAACTCTAACTTACATGTTAAAAAACACTCTAATTACGTTCACAGTCAGAATCAGAGCATGTGAGGTTTAAAATCTTAATTGCAAATGTTTTTAATTCAGACGTTGATGCACCATAAGAAGACCACCAATCAACTTGAAATACAAAAACATATAAATTATAAGATTAACTTTATTGTAATGATATCATCCAATATTGAAATATCACAATAAATTATTTGTAAATTTACCTGGTGATTTTAAAGTTCTTTGTCTGATAGCCATTGGTAAACCAAAAAGTCCTGCTTTCTTGTACTTTTCCAATTGATTCGTGATCTGATTTTGTAAATCCTCACCTCTCACCAATCTAAATATGCATTTGTACAAACCCTCCATCACTTCTGTATCATTTTCTATGTCAGGGTTTGAGTAAAAATACTCTGGATTCAAGAAATATCCAGTTGTGTTCAAAGGTCGATGGAGTTGAATGTTCCATCTTTTGTCAATGAATTCAAAAACACTTCGATATTTCTCTTCATTATTGTTAAATGACGCAGCAATAACTTCTTTAGCTCTGTCCATTGACTCATAAATATGTCCCATAGGGGATCTTTTTTCACTATCTACCAGTCGCAATACTTTCACCAATGGGCCACCAACTTTTAATGCAAAAAATCATATTTTTTCAAAAAAGATGGCATCAATATTACTTTTGCTACACGTTTTCCTGCAGTCTCCTTTGAAAATCGACTATTTATTATATATTTAACTTTTATTTATTGATTTAGTGGCTTATATGAATTAATATAATTTACTAAATTTTTATTTAAATTATAATTTCAATATATTGAAATATAAATATCTAATTAATATTTTTCAGATTTTGTTTAAATGTAATTTTTATGTATTTAAATTTTAAATTTTAAATTTTAAATCTTATTTAAAATTTTTAATCTAATTTAAAATCTGATTTAAAATATTTAATGAAGTTTTTATTAATTAAATATACTTAAATGAAGTTTTTAAAATTTGTTTTTAATATTTAAATATATATTTTAAAATCAGATTTTTATATTTAAAATATTTTTTATATGAATTAATAAAATTTATAAGATTTTTTTTGAAGAATTGTTGATTTTTTTTGCGGAATTATTATTTTTTTAATTAATAAAAAAACAAAAATAATACCGGTGTCGTCGGACGCTTCCGGCGGCGTCGGAGGAGTGTGATGTTGCTTCCGGCATCATTGGAGACGTCCCGCGACACTTCCGGCGCCGTTGGACATCGCAAACAGTGTCCAACGGCGCCGGAAGGGTCGCCGGACATCTCCGACCCTGAGTTTGGACTGAGAGAGGAATACCTGGATGGTTGGAGTCACTGGACGCTACATCAGACGTAGCGGCGGTGAAAGCAGACGAAGACGCAACGACAGTCGCGATGGCAAGAGGAAGATGAAGAGGCGCAAAGATAATTAAGTTTTTAAACAAAACAGAAGCAAATTTTGAAAAAAAATTTCCCTAAGGTTGTGTCGCGCGAAGCGTCGCTTCGTCGATGCCGCTCGCTTGCGTGTTTGCAGAAGCGATGCAACCTCGCTTCGGTGCGCGTTACGCTTAAGCGCATGAAGCGAGTGCTTTTGATTACTCTGCCCTGGATATATTCAAAATAATTTGGAAAATAATTTATCATGTGCCATATTATTTATAGAAAATACTATAATCGACGAGACTCATGATCAAATATAAATGCTAAGTTTGATTTTGATGGGAGATATTGAAAGTTAAAAGCTTTAGGTTTCATAAAGTAAAAATAGAGTAATTAAATTTAAATTTAATAAGTAATAGACGTGTGAAATAATTATTAAAATAGAAATTGATGAATTAACTATAATTAAAAATGTTACGTATCTATAATCATTTTTATAAAGGATAAAAAAATTAATAGAGATCTTTTAAATAAGATATAAATAGAATAGTTGAAATAGAAGAGAATATTATATGTTCTTTATTATCATAAATATATTTCTAAAATTAAAAAAAATTATAAAATAATAATTAGACCTCCTATGTTATATTCAGTTGAATATTAGATTATGAAATGAGTATATAATAGAATGAGTCATATAAATGAAAATATTAAAATCAACATGAATACATATAAGTATGAACACGATAAATAAAAATATTAGAAAGAAAATTAAAATTATACTTATTGAAAACTAACTCTAAGAGATATATTTTAAACAATATAAATGTTAATAGATATTTTAATTGTCAATGAAAGATATGCATATCAATCAAGAAGGATTAAAAAATATTTCCACATGGACTAATAATTAATGCGTATGTATTATCATCTTGGAATATGGAGGTTAAAATTAGATAAAATCAGTATATCCGTCCTTTCCACACAATAAATACAACATCCAAGCTAATAACTCCTATAATTTACCTCCTCCATGTTAATCCTGGATAGATAGGCAAGAATGTTGGGGTGAACGAATTGTCTTTTGCCACCAAGAAGGATTAAAAAATACTTAATTAATAATGATAAAGTAAAATAAATTTTATTTAAATAATAATAATAATAATAATAATAATAATAATAAAGTAAGAGGATTCTATTTAGTGGGATTAAAATATCCATTTTTGTTGTGCTTGGAAAGTTCTAAAGTAAGAAATTGGTGTAACAAGATTTAGTATAAAATCCAAAATAAACTACCTTGAGAAGGTATTTCGGCCACAAACACAATTGACTTATCATCCATCACATACAGCATCAAAACATGACATGATAATATTCCTTCTTTTAATAATTAAAGGAATTTAAAAAAACATTAAAAGATGTTTTATTAAAAGTACGCTATAGTAAATGTCCTCAACTTAAATAGAATTTATTACTCACCGAGCTGCACAACCAGTTTAATATATGCGTCTAAAGGTTAAAGAGACTTGTAAAATTATAATCAAAATCTGTATATACTTAATTCCTTAATCAAAATTTAAATCATATTTAAACTCTGCATAATTCTAGCAAAACATTTCTAAACTTGAATGAACATTATCGACAATATAGAGAATATAGTTCTGGAGGAAGAAAAACCTAGCCGGCCAGGAACTTTTTGAAGGTTTAGATAATAACATTAGTGATCAAATCACTTGACAATTAGACTAAAAAACTTCATGATGCAACTTGAGTCATTCCTAAAGCTCAAGGCAGATGATTCTCAAAGTTAAATTTTACCTCATTTTCCTGGTACACAAATTTTTAATTGTCTCCACAGAGAACCTCAAAAATAATTTGTCCTGCAAGAGGATAATCAAAAATACGTGACATACTAGTAAAGTCGATATTATAAATTAGCAAGTAGGTAAATGCGGATGGAAAATTAACGGGTAGTCTGGCACAATAACTCGAAGGTATAACCCATTTGCGTAGGACAATTACAGGCAATTCACAGTCAATCTGTTGTGACCACTAAAATGATATTACACAAGAAGATTTAAGAATAAAGTTACCAAGGTCATAATTGTTTAAGGAAGAATCACTACACCTGAGACATAACAAAGAAAGTAATTGGTTACAACTCCAACAAATGTTTTAGAAACTAGATCATTGCATAAGGAAGTCTATTCAACCAGTGATGTGACAAATGACAATTATGAATTAGTTAAAATTGAAGAATGAACGAAATATTAATATCGAATGGAGTATTGTACGAACTGTTAATTAAATTTAATTCAGTTGTGCTGGCCTTGCTAAACTTGGATGTTTGTCTTAATTAAGAATTTTGGTAATATCTGGAGTCGGCTTGATACATAATCTTGACAATCATAGATTGACATGGAAAGGCTATCTTTGATTGTGAAATTACTGGTTCCGACTCCATTAAAAGAAACTTCAGCTGCAGGCAAGCTAGAAGTAGGGGCCAGATATAAAGGTGGTGGTAAAATGAAGAGAGCAACGATGAGAATGGTGCCCTTTATTTTTAAAACTATCAAAGAAACATCCTATTTTGATTATAATCAAAGCGGGACTAAATCACTTATAATATATCACTTTTAAACTATGACAAACGGAAAGTTTTTATCTAAAGTTAGCAAAAGTAACCAGTTTCATTTTTATTATTTTGAAAATTTCAAATGTAAATTGTAATTCTTCTTTATCAATTTAAGTGTGAATACTCTCGTGGAGTAATCTAAACTTAGTGAATAAATTTAAAAAAAAATCCTTCAAATTAGTAGAGGTGAAGTATTTCATGGCAAAAAGATTAATAGGCATATTAGGAATGATGGGGCACCCGTGATTATAATTAAAATAGGAGATGATTTTAGCATAAGGGGTGCCATCTTAATTTTTTCCACAATAAAATAGTAAAGCAATATCAATACATGAATGAAGGAGAGCCTTGGTGAATGGTAAAATTGTTGGCGTGTAACCTAATGGTCACGGGAATAACCTCCTGCAATGCAAGCCAAGACTGCGTTCAATAGGCCCCCACGGGCTGGCTCGGTTGGTAAGGTGTCTGGCCGCTTATTCCGGAGGTCTCAGGTTCGAGAGTCGCCAGTCGCACACGGGGTAAAAACCTGGTCTGCTGGCTTAAATTCTCTCGGCCCCAGGCGCCTTACCCGACCAGTAAACCGTGATTTGCCTCCCTCTGGACACCCGTGGGGTAGGGACCAGGGGCCGCTAAGGTGGTGGTTCCACCCTTTTTTTTTTTTAGTTCCAAGACTGCGTTCAATAGACCCTTCTCTGGGAACTCGCATTGGTTGAAGTTTCGTGAACTGGGTGTTGATTTCTTTTTTTTATCTATACATGAATATTCTTCTTACTCTAATATAAAGTACTCATCTTGGGTGGCATTAATGGGGAGGTGAATGAAACACACATCTAAAGTGTGTGTGTGTGTGTTTATTCCAAAATGCTAAGGATCAAAGAATAGAGGATTGTTTCATGTCCTGTAACATAATAACCAAGCAATATAGCATACTTCTAAACTTAAAGAATGTAGAAAGAATTCAAACTTACTATTTTGCGATTGAAGTTCCTCCATGGTCTCTTTCAACATGCTCCACCAATGCTACAGGATCCCTAAATCCTCTGCTACATTTTGGGCAAACATCAATTATTACTTTATTGACTGCTGGTTTAGAACTTTGTTGATGATATTTCTCTACGTGCTCAATCAAATCAGAAACTGATGAAAACCTCGCTTGACAATGAATGCACTGTTCCACAAGTTCACCGCTGTTGCTGCCTTCTGCAATTCCACTTCTTGCCTTCTGTAACGCTTGTGCTGTTGCATTACTAAATTTCAGCATGCCTGATTCAGCCGAGGCACGGGCATTTGAGACTGCATTCATGAAGCCAGAACCCCACCATGAAGAAGTAGAACTGCTACTTTGTGGTGATTTCCCTTTCTGGCTCCTACTCAATAGACCAGCAAATGGAAAACCAGCTTCAGGTTTCTTGGTCCCTGGACAACTGTGTTCAGCCCCAAATCTATGCTTCAAACAGTGTTCTTTAGTACAATCTCTGCATCTGATGGAGTTGGATAAGTTTAGCACTTCTTTGCATCCGGGTACAGAACAATGTCTTTTCTTAGTTGCTCTTTGGTAGTTTGAAGGGTCACAATCAGTATTAACATGTGACTCCCAAGTTAAGTTTGGGTCTTCATCAAGGACCAGACGAACTCCCTTAGCACATAGTGGGCAAATTAAAACAGTCACATCATTTTGACTGGCATTAGGGCATCGATGATTGATGTAACTTCTGTGTTGCAGACAGCAAACCTTGCAATATAATTACAAAATATAAGAACTCTAATTCCAGATGAAAAATAAAGGAAAAACATAAACTGAAGCTTTTTCCAGTCGTAGTGTTATAACAGTAAAGTTGATCAGCATATGAGAAGCTGCAATAGCAGGAACGCTGGAGATTTAGAGTAACCTGATGCTACTAAAATTTATTTTTACCTGTATCTATCTAGAGCATTCTTTTGAAACTTCACTTTATGTGGCCTCTCTAGCATGGCTACAATCTTATACTTTATAAGAGAGTAATTGCCCATCTAATGAGGGAGTTTTAGTCCCGGAGTATTAGAACACAGCTTAATCCCATTTGGAGCATTAATCTATCAATTGTGTCCAAAGTTTTTACAGTGTATGCAAGTGGCATAATCGAGAAATTGCACAACACATCCACAGTACATGGACAGATATGTGGACGCAAATGTGGTCCATATTTTGTTTAAAAGATAATATTAATTAGATTGACAATAATGCATAAATCACGTATCAAAATAAAAGGAGTTTGCATATATCTTATAATATCTCAAAGTAATCAACCTAAGCAGTACTGATAAACAAACTTACGTGTAGCATTTGATAAACATCCTAATTGATCTGCAATTCTATGAAAATTGGTGTGTGTGTGTGTGTGTGTGTGTGTGGTGTGATAAATATAATACAAAACACATAATATATTACATGATATATGTTAACCAACCGTCGCAATCCCTATAACAAATAAATTAATCATCATCATCAAGTGTGTTACTCTCAACTATTTAGATTTGACTAATATGAAATCTTTCACTCCATTGAGCTCTAGGTAAATCAAATTAATTAAATTACATTTTTACTAAACAATCTAAAATTTTCTATGATCACTCTACCCTTTACACTTTCCAATCTAATACATTTAATTCTAACCATACATATAGTAAGTAGTCAACTTTAAATATGTTGGTATTATCTCAACTTATTTTCACAGTTTATCAACCATAACAAGCTACACTCAATTACTTTATAATATTAGATTTTTTATTTTATCCCTTCTAGTAACTCCGTAAATGTATTCATTTTGGCATTATCATCTATACTGTGTTTGCTTTTTGCATGTGTTGCTTCCTAACAATCAAACACTTCGGGTCAAAGTATAGCAAGTCATATCATAGTGCCAGTAAATTTTCTTTTAGCCAAGAATGGACATGATGATCACACAAGACTCCAAAAGCATCTCTCTATTTCAATCACATTTTTTTTGTCTAATTAATGCCATCTTTGTTAATATTCCCTTCTTGTTTGTGATGATACATAACAAAAAGTGTATATCTTGAGCTAAATAATACATCAAAACTTGCTTCTTGTTTGTCTATCTGACAAATCTAGTTTAACGAAATCAATATAAATTTGAACATAAATTCGACCTCTACAAGCTAGGCTTTGATTTAGCCTGCATGATTTATATGACCATAAACAAAACCATGCATTCCCTCATTGCATAAGCTGATGCAATTACATAAGCAGCTTAGATATGTCTTGTTTTTGATATGATTGTGTGCTTTATTTCTAGCAGTTGTAAACGAAAAATAAGGCAGTTTGGATAAGTTTCCAGATGACTGACGAATTACATGATTAGACGAGTTGAAGAAGACATGAAGGATAAAAGGAGACCAAAGATTACTTTGATTAAAATAATTAAAGATATCTGAATGACCAGTGACATAATATACTCTGTTGACATAATAGTACATTTGATCCAAGATCTTGTTAACTACAAATACCCTTAACAACCGAGCAATTGTGTTACATAGACATTAAGATCCATGTTGCTACCTCAATTAGTTGGGACAACTGAGTTGTTAATATTGTTTGAATTTCCTAACACAGTGTAGGTCACTTTAGATTTTAGTGCCATGATGAATTGTGAAATAAAAGTCACATATGGATCCACAATATTAAATTGCCTCACCTCAGATTTAGTTTTTTCTCATGCTTGTATTTGCAGTTTTCAGGAGCAATTAGCTCCAAGTGGTCTAGTGTGACGTTTTAATGTTTGGGTAAAGGGTTCCAAGAGCAACATGATAATTATACCTTTTCTGATGGCTTGCAAATTATGTTGAATCACTAAAAGAATTCTTAAGTTGCCAATGGAATTTCACAAGTCACAACTTCTTTCTCACTTTGATCGGCAATGAGATTGGAAAACAATAAAACTTGAAAAGATTACCAATTAAGTGATTAGGGGTCATTTTGTATAGAGATTGATTAGACAAAGAGCCTTATTTCAAGTTTTAAATTAGACATAAATATTTACCAAATTGAATATAAAAGCCTATACAATGTTCATTTTACATATGAGATGATTGAGCACAGCAACGAGTGCCGAAAAAAATATACTCGATTGATGAAAAATCTGACAAGCTCACCCTAAAAAATGATGAAGGAAATGATCAAGGCATCACAAGTAGAGGTCCACTTAATGGCTCAGAATAAGCAATAAACACTGATTTGTTCAAACTTGGACTAATATCGCGGCAACTACTAATCAAACACCAGATGGTGATACCGAGAACAATTAATGACTTGGGATGTTGCAATAGAAACCTATGAGAAAATACAACAGAATTTAGAAACTTCCAGGGGATACTACTGGTGCTGGCAGTCATCAAACAGGTATAGGATCAACATCTCTTATAGGTTCAGAACTCGAGGTTATAAAAAATATCAAGAAAGCTTCAAATGCCAAGAGACTGGATAACAAAGTCATTTTTTATGGGTTTGGCAGCAAAGCTGTCAGTTTTGCAACGAAAAGGTACATCACAATTCCATTTTTCCAATTCAAAATAGGTTTTGACAAAATTCTCGTGGAGGGAAGGTGCTAGTTCAATAAATAAGCCATTGGATCCTTCCTATATGGTTAAATTGCAAATCACCCCAAATAACTATGTTGAAGTTGGAAACAAAGAAGTCAATTGTTTTTAACATCCATTTCAGATAAACAAAGGTTATGGTTTTTGTAACTCCACAGGGAAACACATGCTGTTGCTGATCAGAGCGGGAAGATGCACGAAGAAACCTAATGAAGTGAAGAGTTCTGAAGAGACTGATAATGGATACTTGTTAGTTGATAACATGTTGAGAGATGGGGAAAAAAAAAATCCTAGTGTCAAATGCACCCCAAACAAATGATCTCTTGGAGATCTCCCATAGTGAAGATTTGAAAGAACCCTAGGATGTGTAGACATGAACCATTTTTATCCAAAACTGCAATTTTGTCTTGATGGTAGTAGTTTCTTGAGACAGTAGGGGAGCAACAAACCCTCTTTGCGCAATTCTTTACAGGTTCTTAATAGAAAGAATTAGTCAAATATTGTACTATTACAATAGCCAAAGATCCATGGTAAAACTGCAGAGAAGTTGAAGCAGCTTTCCCAACCTATTGAAAGTACAGGAGTGAAGCTCACAGCTTTGTTGGAGGTATTTGATTTGGTAGCTACCACACGTTTCATTAACTATTAAGGCATCTCACTCAGAGGTGATACATGCTTCAATTTAGAAAGTAGGGATGGGTAGTTGGCAATTATCTAGGGTGTATGTGAACAAAAGGATCTATGGGACTTGCTAAAAGAAACTGTGAATACCTTTATAAAGCCATGGCTAGTTATTGGTGACTTTAATGAGACAAAGTGTTAGTCTAAGCAACAGGGAAGAGCGCTTAAACACTGGGTATAGAAAGTGCAATTTAATGAAATTGTCATCCCACTTGTCAGCTCAAATATCAACTAGTAGGTTTGCTAACCAAAACATTGACAAGTCTTCCAATTGAGTATATTCGTGATAAGCTAGCTTTCTGCATATATTAAAGTTAATTTGTCAAAGATTATAAACATAAGAACCTAAATGTAATATCATTAATAAGGGGCCTATTAGTAAACATTAATTTCCCCAATACAAATTTTTATCAAATTATATACATTATTTAATACTTCTTAATGCCAACTGCAAATGCTCTCACATATCGTATATGCATTATGCAATGGATTCGACCACCTACTGCCTGAAAATGAAGATAAGATATGTTCCTACATCTACCGGTTGAGAAGCTAGAACTGGATCATGAATTATGAAAGGAGTAGAATGTGCAGATCAAACTATGCATTTCCAACTCAGCATTACAGAGTATGTTCTGCACAGAAATCCCTCTTTCCTATAACTGACTGTTGAGAAAAAAAGTTATTTTTGTTGTAAATAACGAAAATAAGGTGCTACTCTTCAAAATACTGAGCAATCCAACTTACAGAATAAGCCCTAGCGTAAAAATTAGCATTCAAGAAACCTTTTCTTCAAATCCAACCAGGCATTTCTATGAAACTGGAAAAAAGGGGAAAAGAAAAACTAACATAGGGAAGAGAGAAGTTAACGAGGGCGAACCACTAAACTCGGTTACCTGATTGCAGCGATCACAGGTGAAGGGGAGGAAATCGATCTGTCTGCAGTCGGAGACGCTGCAATGCTTCCCTAGATGAGGGAATTCCGGCGTTCCCATCGACAGATTTGCGAGGGGAGGCAGATACTTCGATTCAAGTCCAACAACAGAAGATTAAACGAAGAATGATCGATTCATCGATCACTTGAGGAGGAACTGGCGTTAGATCGCCTCCTTGGTCGAGGAGACTCGCAGATTGCTGCGCCAGGAACTCAATCAGCTTAGGAGTCCAAAAATTGCTTGGTCGTGTACCCCGATAGTGCTCGAGAGCGTCCCCTCGCGTTTGACCAGAGCGTTACTTGACATGCGAGTACACCTGACCGTCATGTTTGTAGATCCTCTGCAAATCCATTTCAAATAATAACGTGTTGCTTGGTTCACAGCCGTCTGTGTCTGATTTGACCGGATTTATGGTTGGCCACGGTCCCTTGCAGATTGAAAAAAAAAATGAATCAAGCAGTAACAAATTGAATCTGGGATGATCGATCCGGTCCCATAGAAATTTTCTATCAGTCATCAGAATAAATCGAAAAGCGCTCGCGTTGGGCAGTCTAGAAGCCCAGCGTCCTAGGATTCGCACCCCATTTGAAGAAAAAATTCCTGCAAAATGCATCATAGTGGGGATCGAATCGCGGATGCCTAGATTAACGACTAGTTATCCTACCGCTGCATCATAGTCCCGGGGGTCGGTCCCTTGCCGATTGAGTTTGGACAGTAGTTGATCCTCTTCCTTTATAGATTAGTTATTATCTAAATTAATAATTTTTATAATTTATTTTTTTTATTGATGTAGAAATAGATTGACGAGAATGATAAAGATAGAAAGATCGAATCACTTTTTATCACTATGAATTTGGAAAAAATAATAAGAAGAGCATGTTTTTTAAAAAATAATGATTGGAGAGTGAAAATGTGAGAGTGAAAATCATAGTGAATGATGTGACACTTTACATGCATGATCTCCGACAGGTTCATCGTACCCTCAAGATATAGTTGATTCGGAGCGGTGGCCGAAGGCCGCCGATAGTGTCCAAGCGATAATCGGACATGTACATATAAAGTGCCACATCATGTCATGTCATGTCATATCATTTACTATAATTTTTACTCTTCCATTTTCACTCTCTCTATCAATACTTTTTTTTTAAATAGTCAAAAGCAACGTCTCATTTTGATTTTTTTTTGGTCCCAGATACACTCGCGGCACTCTCATTTTTTTTTCTTATCTAAATTTGATCAAATAATTATAAAATCATAATAGTTAAATTTGAACAACAAAACTATATTATAACAACTACAAATTTAAAGCTACTATAATAGATGAATTTAATATATTATAATTATTTAATTAATTATTAAATCACTTGGAATATATAAATTTCTCTTTTAATATTTTACTTTTTTATAGTGTTACAAAAAAATTTGATACCAAGATATATCCCAAATATGAGATCTATTTTTGAATTATCTCATCAAATTAGAGAAATATATATCACAACTATTTAATTACTTATTGAATTACTTGAAGCATGTAGCTTACACATAACAAAAGTTAATCGATTAGTTCATTTTAAGGTTTACGAGTTTAGACTTCAAAATTTCTGAACAAACAACTTATCCATGAAATTGACACTTTTCTCTCAATTAAAAAAAATCAACTCCTAATTCCTCTTGAACATGGATTGCAATTATAGCAATTATTTGTTCATAGTTGCTATGCTGTTATAGTTATAATGTTACATGGATTGCAGTTATAGCAATTATTTGTTCATAGTTGCTATGCTGTTATAGTTATAATGTTACATATTCGTAACTGCTATAATTATTATTGTAGTTATAATAGCTACGTGTCCGTAGTTGTTATTGTTAGATTATTTATTAATAATCTATTATGACCCATGTAAATTATGAAATTGACTTTAATATAAAAGGACCTGATGATTGTTTGGCAAAAAAATAATTAAAATCATGAGTTTTATTTATATGAAATCTCTTTTTTCTCGCTTTCATAAAGGTTATTATAAAAGCTATCCAATGTTAAATGATTATCAAAAAGCATTGTGATTGAGAATTATCAAAAGAAAATAACTCCTAGTAATTAGGAGTTAAAATAACTCCCAAGAGTTTACTTTTAAAAATCATGAGCATATAACTTTCATTGGATAATATATATAAAGTTGTATCTTTCGTCATCAAATAGATATATATAGAAAAGTAAAGAAACAGAGGAGAGAAAGATAGTAAAAAGTTCTATACATCAAAAATATTACATATTATGGATCTGAGTATGTCTTCCATATAAATTTTCAATTGCAGAAATTTTACATACTGTGAAAATCATAATATCCAAAATTCTTTTTTTTCGCATTTTAAATTTTTTTTTTCTAATAATGGTATCAAAGCTAGGTTGTGGATATATATGATTTTCCATGAATTAATTTTTTGAATGAATATTTTATGAATGGTGTCACGATGTCTAACATCCACTTTATTAATGTGAATTTGAAGAGTTTCTAGAAACTGTTTTATTATTCTGGAATTAATTTGTAATATGAAATTATGAATTAAATCTCATGACTGTTAATTTAAATTGATTAAATGCTTATAAACGGTATATACTGTGAATTTATATATATATTTATAGGTAATTGATTTGATCAAATGTATAATTTCAATTTGGAATTATATATTATGCATTTAGAGTTTTGTTAATCACCAAAGTGATCAACTCTATTAAATTATAATTCCAATATTTCATAGTTTACATATAAAGCAATATGAATGACATATTTTGAGATAATTAAAATTCATTATTATAAGACAAATATAGATCACCCAAATGTGTATCATTGCTTATAATGATGATTTTAAAGGATTTATTAATATACTTGATACATGCTTGTATACCCAAAGATGATATGCATGTTATTTTAATTATGAATATTAGCCTATTAAAATATATTCATTTATTATCATTTATTATGGTTATGCATTTGAGCATCACCCAGGTGAATTTAAATACATTATTAAAGTTAATTTAAATTTGATCTATTAAATCTATTCAAAGTATTAATGTATGAGTTTATCTAAATGTTTGCAGCTTTCAATAATATGTTTACCTTGGGAAATATAATAATTAAGTTTAATGGGCTAAATTACGTTGATTGGTCTGTATAAATCCTGTTTCAACTAGGTGTTATGGGTCTTGATATGACATTGGTAATGGAACAAAAACCTACAATCATTATGGAGATCGGTACGTACGAAAGCTGACAAGACTCTTTACGAGGCTTAGGTGTGGTCTAATAGGCTCAATTTTGTTCGGATCGATGACCCGGCTAGAGGGGGTTAATAGTTCGTCACCCTCAATTCTTTAATTCTCCCTTACACTTGTTAGTGCACACGCAAAATACCAATTAAACTAAAACTAACAAGAAGAGAGACAAATCGATTTACATGGTTCGGAGATAAAACTCTTACTCTATAACTGTCCATAAGGTAGACGATCCCGATTCATCGGTGGATTACTCCCCAAAAAACCTCTGGCTATCTCGTGTCGCTCCTTGTGGGTGGAGAAATCTCACCACAACCTCAAAAGAACTCTTGAGCACTTAGACTACTAATTGACTTTTAACTAAGACCAATTTCGTCAACCTTGCTCAAGCAACCCGAGTTCTCTTATATAGAACTCGTTTGTTGATCCAACCGTTACCAGTCGACTGATGCCAACACCATTCGACTGCTAGCTGTCAAATTTGAACATTACAGCCTAACGTTCAAATTTAGCCAACACTGGTCGACTGATCTTTCTATGACCTCAAATAGTCGACTGATCTCATACTAGTTGACTGGTAAAACCCTAAACCTAGGGATTTTATTCCTGAATACAGTTCACTCGCACTCGGACTCTCACGACTCACTTGACTTTTCATCACAGCCTTGACTTTTGCCTTCAAGCCTTTTTCGCTTTGGCACTCATCCCTTGGATGCATACAAGCCCGCGACTCTTTTCCATGTCATCCATCGCGTATGTCTCAAAGTACGCTTCCCTTTGTTCATCATTGTTGCCTTGTTCATAGTCCCTCAGATGCGTCATCGTTCATCGGACTCGAAGCCGTCAAGCTAAGTCTATGTGTATTTTACAAACCTGCACACTCAAATACACATATCAAATACAAGGGTGAACCTAATTTAAACCCTTTGCCCAAACATCAAAATACTTGATCCCATGGACTATAGATTGCCTCAACAATCTCTCCCTTTTTGATGTTTGACAATACATTTAAGTTAGAGAAAACATATAGCAAATAAGCATGCTAATAAACTGGACTTACGTTGCCAAGGCTACACCTTGGAGTTATACCGCCAATGCATATGCAATGTAAAGCAAATGCAATCATGCATGAGACCTATCACAAGGTTCCCCTACACCTAAACTCCCCACTGAGTTAGGATTTTCATCAATAGACTTTTTAAGAACCTCTCCAAGGCTCTCCTTATACTTGGACTTATCAAGGGCTTTTTAAGAACTTATCATAAGACTCCCCCTTTGCCAATACATGAGCAACAAAGCTCTCCCTTCACCTAAGCTTCCCCTTTAGCTGTGATTTTTTGTAAAGGTACATAATGTTTTCCCAATTAAATCTTAATTCTCCTCCTTTGTCATACATCAAAAAGAACTCCAACAATATCTCAATTATTAGATTCTTTATCCTCTAATGATAATAATATTGTATATTAATCCACCATAAGATTATACATATGTTTGACATCATTAGGGCACTTTTTGACTTTGCTAAAGATAATTTCAACATGTATCAGTCGACTAAGATAGTTACTAGTCGACTGATCTTTATCAAAAAATATCTTATAGAATTACCAGTCGACTGACCATCTCACTAGTCGACTGATATCCTGATATTAGCCAATTTCTGCATTCTGAACCCAATTTTAGAAATGCATAAGAAATTCTATAAATCTCCAAAAATTCTCAGATTTTGTGGAGAGGTTTGTGGTACCCGCGTCTACTTAGGAAAAATACATTGAAATGTATCTATCAACAATCTTAAGATTGACACAAAATCAAAAACTAGCTAAATGGTTCAATTGAACCTTGATCTAAAGTCCTAGTTTTAGCCTCCTTATGATGTATCTACCCATACCAACCCACAATGCATCCCTAGCATTAGTTTATATGACATCTATATATCAAAAATTAATTTTTATGTAATATGACCCCAATATCATATTTTCATGCATAGAACTCAAACCACATGTGCCAAATCCCTAAGGTTAAGATTCAAATCCGTTTCCAAACCCTTTAGCACATACCATGGTCCATCTGGAATCCCAAGAAATATCCACCTGAGATTCATTGACCATGGGTCCCAATTTGGCTCTCAGAGCTCTCCCTTGAGTACTTAGCCTTAGCCACCTCCCTAGGTGACTTTTTCACAACCACTAAGTCATACCAGTGTATCTCTTGTGACTCTTGGTCTACAAACCTAACTTTCTTAACCTTAGACACCTTATCCTTGGTTAAGGGTCTTCTTGCCCTTAAATGACACTCCCTTGTCATTTTTGAACTTCTCATCATTGTCATAATCATATGCTACCCTAGCATAAATCTTGTCATTGGCCTTGGATGACCTAGATTGGTATCCCAAACTCGATCTATTGTTGAGTTTTTGGCTACCCAACATCATACCCAACCCCTTAGATCCAATAGTGAATCTATCTAGGCTTTTTTCCAATTTCTCAAGCTTTGCCCTTAAAGATTGATTTTCCCTTTCTAGGTTTCTAAACCTAGAATCGACATGTCCACCTTGGACATTCTTAGACATACCCATCTTTATAGGCATGTGTCTCCCCTTTTTGGGATTAATACCTTAATCCTTAGGTCTAATGGTTTTATGTTTATAATAAAATAATTTTCTAGGATTTTGATATGCATTATTAATCATACTCCTATCATGATATTTAAAACCAAAAGTATGCATGGGTAAGTGATTTACATTATTCCTAACATGCATGGAGGAATTTAAAATTGAATTACATTTTGAGTTAGGGTATACCTCCCTTACCCTTGAAGCTCTCCCTTGAAGTGAATGTTTTCTTTTCTTCTCCCATTTCTTCAAATACTCTAAAATTTTGAATTCTCCTTTCCTTAAACATTTGGTGTGGTAGTGAATGTGCTTCTTCTTCTTAGCTCCATCCCTACTGTTGGGACCGGGTGCATGTTGACATGGATGCGGGTTCGTAATTTTAAAATTAATTACGTGCAGTGGAAGGTTTAGCATAAATAATTTCTCAAATTATTTAACCACACATCTAAGCATGTAATTTTATCTTGTGTAGACATGATCATATATTTAAAATTTTGCAAAAACATAAACTAATTTACGTATTACCTCGCGTAACTCGAAGGAAGGGACGAGATCCAACCGTAAGCGTCCCTTGGAAGCATCGCCTCTATTCACGTCCACGCCGAGTATCTTCGGGATGACTTCGCAAAGCCACGAGTTTCGTGTTCTCGAGAACTACTAGATTCTCCGAGAACGCGACAAGAAAAACCAAGAGAGAAGTCGGAAGACTAACCACAAAGGGATGGCCGGAATCAAAATTCCGGCGAAGCAAAAGAAGAGGCTTGCGGCAAAAAGATCCTTGCGGCAAACTCTAATTCCGGCAGCACCTTCTTCCGGCCAAGAGATGGCCGGAGCTTCCTTCTCCGGAGCAAGTGGTGGTCGGCAGGGAAAGGGCAGGGGCGGCCGGCTGGTGCTCCTTCTTGGGGCTAGTTGGCGCACGACAAGAAGGGGAGAAGAGAAGGAGAGAAAGAGAGGGAGAGCGCCTATGCCTTCATCTCTTCGATTATTTTTCAAGCCTTGCCTTGGGTCCTTTATATATTAGCCTCTCAACCATCAAGCCTCTCAAATATGGAATAACTTATTCCATCATGCCAAGTTTGATTTTATATCATGGTTAAAATCATATTTTAATTCATGATAAAAATCAATCAAGTCTCTTCTCTCCTATGGAATAAATTTTCTTATCATGGTAAATCAATCCATGATTGATTTTATAAAATAAACCAATCCATGGTTCATTTTAATTTCCATAAAGAAATAAACCAAACCTTGGTTTATTATAAAACAAACCACACTTGGTTTATTTTTATAAATTGATCCAAAAACTTGGTTCTCTCCCTTTGTTGTGGCCGGCCAAGCAAAGAGGATGGAGGCCCTCTTTGGCCGGTCCATCCAAGCCACGCCCCAATGAATTAAACTTATTTAATTCATCTATTAAGTCTTCAAAAGACTTAGCCATTTTACGCTTCCGATGCGTCTCTGAAAAATTCAGATTCGACTTATCGTTTGGCTCAACCAAACCTAATCTCTCTTGATTGGAAAATCCAATTTTCAACTCATTTTAAATCCCTCGGATTACTCGTAGTGCGTGTGACTAAATAGACTTTCGATTTATGTTGGCCGTCTATAATTAATTAATTATAGAACGATCATGAGTGACACCTAGTAGTACATCATGATCCCCAATTAATCGAAAGATCAACGGTTGACTTCAGAAATAATTCTGAAATCCTTCAGCAGCTATAATGAATCATGCCCCATTTCCTTCACCATCTTATACCCACTTGGTTCAGGACATGGTCTATGTGTGTCAGTCCCCACTAGGTTGACTACGTCACACCTAGCCCAAGTAACATTTTCTCGTCCTACGGATTCTAATTACTCTCATGTATTTAAGAGATTCATACTCTGAATATGTCATGCTCTGGCCAGAGGCTTCGAGTAATAATCCGACGATAGGCCTCGGGTATACATCTCCTCGCAAGGAGTGGTGAATCCTTTGTAGGCTGTTCAAACATCTTCAGGCACTTCAGCTTATACCCAATCATCCTGGGTCCACACCTCCTTGGAGATGCTTGCTTAAGATGTCAAAGTATAAGTCTCCATGACTAAGATGACTTGAACACCGCAAGTCAAAGGAACATCGCACTTAAGCTGTAGTAAGAACTTCACTAACATATCTATATGTAGACTACCATATGAAGTTTTACAGCCAGTCACTCCAATGAACTAGTTCCCTTAACTAGCATTCATGTTTATCTCCGGAAATCTCAATGTCACCAGCTAGTGAGAATCAGCTGATTAGAGAATAACTCATGCTAGTCTCAACAGAATTGATAGTGTCCGTATTTATCAATTCATTGACTATGAACAATTTCAATACTTCACAATTGCACATGTAGAGATAATCACTAGTTGTGAATTCATCACAAATTCTCTCATGCTGTGAATTGTATTGCGGACATTCAGTAAATGAGTTTAAGATCTCAATCAAATACACAAACATGTATACTCAAATAGTGAATATTCATTTATTAAAATAAATGATTACAATCATAAGACGATTGCCTTAGGACACTTCTCTCATATCACTAACAAACTCCCACTTGGCCTAATGCCAATCGCTACGGTACCCAATACCATAGGCTCTAAACTGACCCTCAAACTTGCTTTGAGGCAAGGCCTTAGTTAAAGGATCCACTAAATTCCTTTCAGTGGGAATTTTCTCAATTTGTATATCATTCCTGTTGGTGCAGAAAGCACCCAATTCGAACCTGAGTTTTGATAATGGCAACATGACTCAAAAGTTATGTCTTACTTGCTATCTAACATGTTACTCTAGTGTGCAGGGTAAAAAGCCCTAGCGAAGGAATGCTAGGAACTGGCGAAGGAATGCCAGGGTAAAAAGCCCTAGCGAAGGACTGCTAGGCACTGGCGAAGGAATGCCAGGCTACTGAAGCCCTAGCGAAGGACTGCTAGGCGCCAGGCGAAGGACAGCTTGGGACTGAAGCCCTAGCGAAGGAATGCTAGGCACCGGGCGAAGGACAGCTCGGTATCCAAGACCTGGCGAAGGACCGCTAGGCAAAAGTCCAACCAAAGGAGCGGTTGGCATCAGGTACATTCTCCCGAGAGGAGTAGGTGAGGACGCATTCCCCTTCGAGGGAACAGTAGGCGTCGGTTCGACCTAGGGCTCCATTTTGGAAGCCCAAAGTCAGAACCAAGACAACTAAGGCTGTATAAAAATTAATATGTTACTGCTTTTTGGACTAACCCTGGATGCAGGACCGAAGGACTGAGTGTCTGCAGCTCAGAGAGCCTCAAAGGAGTGAGGCAGAAGCTGAGCAGGGCGCCCCGGATGTTCCGGGTGCCCCAAGGTGAAGACCAACCAGCAGGAGCAAAAACCGCTTCGACAGTTGACTGTCGGGGCGCCCCGGATGCTCCGGGCGCCCCCATCGCGCGGGAGCCCCGCATGCTGCGGGCGCCCCCAGCGCCAACTACCGAAGCAGCTCCCCTCGAAGCCAACAGATGAGAGCTTGACCCGGTAAATACGGGCGTCCCGAGCGTTCCGGGCGCCCCGGTCAAAGCTGATCCCGAATTTGAAGGGATCAGAAGCTGACCGAGCAAATGCCGGATCGACCGACACGTGGGGGGGGGGGGGCGCCCCCGACGATCCGGGCGCCCCCATGGCTATATAAAGGGCCCTCGACCCCAAGGCTCAGAACAACAATTCCTTCAACGCTTCCACGCTCTTCTGCTCTCGCGCCCTGCTCCGGAAACCTCCCGACTCGAGACTCAAGCGCCGACGACGTCCTGCTGCTCCGGAAAAAGACAACCTACATCGGACGTCGGTAAAAGAAGAGCTTTCGTTTTAAAAGTTTACTTTGCTATATTTGTAATTCAATACTGTAAACTGATTTGCGAACTTATAGAATTGCCCGCAGAAAACGGTCAACGACCGTGGGTCTTGGAGTTGGAGTCGACCTAGGCTCCGAACCAAGTAAAACTATCTGTGTCTGAGTTTGATTGCTTTATTTCGCTGCGCAATTTCTCTAATCCTAAAATCCGAACGCTTTTCGATATTCACCCCCTCTATCGGTTCTCTCGCTCCAACAAGTGGTATCAGAGCGGGGAAGTTCAAATTTGGTGCAACCACCAGTTTGAAAATTTTTCGGATTTTTTTTAATTTTATTTCTTTCTCTCGTTCGAATTTCTTCTAATATATTTTTCGTTCGAATTTTTTTTCGTTAATCGAGGTTGGTGCAACACCCCTCGATATTTTATTTTCCTTATCCAGCACTACTAATCCAAGACCAAGTCTTGGGACAAAGTTCGTTTCTTAGTTTTTTCAGATAAAATCCCTAATGACCATGCAAGAAGGATTCAGCACCGCCAGACCTCCACTTTTCAGTGGAGAAGACTTTTCCTACTGGAAAAGTCGAATGGAGGTCCACCTGAAAACTCAGGTGGACATGTGGATAATCATCCAGTCCGGACTGGAGATTCCGAAGAACGCTGAAGGAGTACCATAAACCTACTCAGAATGGGACAATGCTCTGAAGCGTAAAATTGAAGCCGATGCAAAGGCGACTCAAACCCTCCAATGCGGCTTAACAAAAGAGGAGCTGAACCGGGTAGGCCCCTTCAACAGTGCCAAGGAGCTGTGGGTAAAATTGATCGAGCTGCACGAAGGAACATCAGACACTCGGATCAGCAAGAGAGATCTGCTCCTGAACAAACTGTATACCATCAAGATGGCCGACAACGAAACAGCAGCCCAGCTTCACGCACGAATCCAAGAATTAATGAACGGTCTTCACACTATTGGTCACAAGGTAGAAAACCATGACCTAATAAGGTATGCCTTAAACGCTTTCCCTAGAAACACATTGTGGGCATCTATGGTAGATGCATACAAGGTCTCAAGGGATCTTTCAAAAATAAAATTAGATGAATTGTTTTCCGAATTAGAACTGCATGAACAAACTAACTGCAATTTGGCCGAGAAAGGTATTGCCTTTGTTGCAGGAAAAACTGGAAGATCAACAAAGAAGAAGCCTCAACCTGAACCCGAGTCTAACTCAGACTTAGACTCAGAAGACGAAGAAGGAGATCGACCTAAGCTGGTCCGACTGGCCCGAAGCTACTATAAAGAATTGAAGAACCAAACCAACAGAAGGAAGGCCAACCGAAGAAAGGACGAACCAGTTGAACCCACAAATGACAAAAACAAGCCCAACGTGACTTGCTACGAGTGCAAGAAGAAGGGTCACTACAAGACAGAGTGTCCAAACCTGAAGGAGACCAAGAAGACAAGAAGAATGAAAGCACTCCAAGCAACCTGGGATAAATCTTCCTCAGAAGAAGAAGAAGAAGCACCCCAGTCAAACCTACTAGCCCTGACCGCCTCAGAAGAAGTCGGGACCGAGTCAGAATCAGAACAGGACAACGGCAGACTAACCTTTTCAGAAGACGACGAAATCAAGGTAAGTGGTTTCAATAGAAGTCAGTTAAATGAACTTATTTCGTATCTTTCTCAAGATTTGGCGAAAGCTAAACTCCGAGTCGAATCCCTCCGATAGGAAGTAAAACTCCCGAAAGAGGGAGCTGACTCTAAATCCTTATCCGAGAAAGTTCAAGAAGGAACTCCTACTCAAGTTGAAAAACTTGAGAAAGAGAACTCCTCCCTGAAAACTCAGGTTAAGGATCTTAGAGCTGCCTTAGAACGATTCACTTCTGGTTCTAAGGGTCTTGACATGATTCTTGGAAAACAGAAGTCCGTTCTAAATCGATCCGGACTTGGCTATAGAACCAAATCCCGATAAAGATCTTACTTTGCTGTACTAAATCAGTCCAGAAGTAAAGTTCAGGCATGGGTACCTAAACTGTACCTGAACAAACCAACTGGATCAAATCAGTATTGGATCCCAAGGACAAGATTCACATCTTGCCTAATCATTACCGTGGCTTTAGTCCAGGGGGAGCCAAATTAAAAACTATATTTATTGTTAAATAAAATTTAATTCTTGCAATTTGCTTGATTGATTGTTTATTTAAATTTCTGCAATTTACAATGCTTAGACTTAGGAATGGTTAGTATAAGGACTGAACAAACTTAACTGAAACTTGACAACATAGTATTGGGTGGAGGTGAGATGATAGTACGTTAGGGAAACCAATTCTAATAAGGTCAAGTTTACTTGGTCTCTTTAGACTGGTGAAACTAGCCGAAGCTATCGATCCAAAATCCAAACTAGTTTGACCAGAGCTTTTCAAAGATTAATTTTGAAAATGAAATTTCATTAAACGGCTTTGTCAAGGAAAGGGTTGATGATCCAATAAGGCTACGGCCAAAGAAGGCCTAGTGCCTCGCCAAGACCTGGAAGCCAATTTTTGAATTTCAAATTCAAATTACTTTTTGTCAAATTCAAATCTAACACAAATTTTCAGTTAAGTATAGATTCAAACATTTCCTTTCAAAATAAATTTAACTGTTTTCAAAAATTAATTTAAGGTTTTTAAAATAAATAATAATTTTTCAAAACAATTTCACTTATCAAAACCTGTCTCACAAAACCTATAAGGCTAACGTGATTGAAAACCCTAGAGGGTGAGACAGTAGGATTAAGACTCAATTGTAAATTCTTTAATGCCTATATTATGAATCCTGTAGTTCAGATCATAGTCAAACCATAGTCAACATGGTCAAACCATGGTCAACACGGTCAAACCATGGTCAACTTTGTCAAACCATAGTCAACATGGTCAAACCATGGTCAACACGGTCAAACCATGGTCAACTTTGTCGAACCAGCCCAAAGAGTCGAATCAAATAGTGAACCAAACCGACCAACCGGACCTGAGGCTGAACCAAGTTCTGGAAGAACCAAGAAACCCAGACTCAGTCACCCAACCGATCAAATTGTGGGTGATCCAACTCTCGGAGTCAGGACTAGATCCTCCTATAGAAACCTTAGTCAAATAGCTATGATATCAAAAATAGAACCCAAAACTATAGATGAAGCCCTACCTGACCCTGATTGGATCATAGCTATGCAAGAAGAATTAGCCTAATTTGAGAGGAACCAAGTCTGGGAACTAGTGCCTAAACCTGAAGGCAAATCCATCATTGACACTAAGTGGGTTTTTAGAAATAAGTTAAATGATCAAGGAGAAATAATCAGAAATAAAGCCCGCTTAGTAGCAAAGGGTTTCAGCCAAGTAGAAGGATTAGATTACAATGAAACATATGCCCCAGTAGCTAGACTTGAGTCCATTAGGATGTTACTGGCCTTTGCATCCCATAAAGGATTTAAACTATATCAAATGGATGTAAAGTCAGCTTTCCTAAATGGATTCATTAAAGAAGAAGTTTATGTAGGACAACCCCCTGGGCTTGAGGACTTAGACAAACCTGACCACGTTTACAAACTAACTAAAGCACTATATGGACTAAAACAAGCACCTAGGGCCTGGTATGAACGTTTATCAACTTACTTAATCTCTAAAGAATTTAAACAAGGACAAATTGACTCAACCCTATTTATTAAAACCCTAGGAAAAGATATATTTATTGCCCAAATTTACGTAGATGACATAATCTTTGGGTCCACCAACTCGAACTTTCTAAAAGAATTTGTTAAAATAATGGAAAATGAATTTGAAATGAGCCTAGTTGGTGAACTTAACTTTTTCCTAGGCTTACAAATTAAACAAACTAGGGATGGAAACTATGTCCATCAATCCAAATATGCTAAAGAGTTAATAAAGAAATTCAAAATGGATAACTCTAAAAGCATAAGTACCCCCATGGCCACAAATGTAAAAATAGATAGTGACCCTGATGGTAAACCAGTAGACCTTAAACTCTATAGAAGTATGATAGGAAGTCTACTGTACCTTACAGCCAGCAGACCTGATATTCTTTTTGCTGTAGGGATGTGTGCTAGATACCAAACCTGTGCTAAGGAAACGCACTTAGCAGCCCTAAAAAGAATACTAAGATACGTAAAGGGCACCCTAAATGTAGGGATTTGGTATCCTAGAACCTCAACCTTCAATTTGTCAGGATACTCAGATTCTGACTATGCTGGTTGCAAATTAGATAGAAAGAGCACAAGTGGAAGCTGCCAACTATTAGTAAATAGTCTAGTAAGTTGGTGCAGCAGAAAACAACATTGTGTAGCTCTGTCTACAACTGAAGCTGAGTATGTAGCCTTAGGAGAGTGTGTAGCACAACTTTTATGGAGGATGCACACTCTTAAGGACTTCCAGCTTAACAACACCCAAACTCAAGTATTTATTGACAATATAAGTTCAATTAATCTAACTAAGAACCCAATCCAACACTCCAGAACCAAACACATAGAAGTCAAACATCACTTTGTAAGAGACCATGTAGCCAGGGGTGAAATAGTACTTAAGCATATAGACTCTAAATCCAACCTAGCTGATATACTCACAAAACCCTTACCTGAGTCTGAGTTCAGCTCACTAAGAAGGCAGTTAGGATTATGCTCAGTAGAGTAGAATAACTCAAATTTTTTTTATTGCTTTACTTGATTTAAAAATCAGTTTCTAAAAGAATTTTGAAAAACTGTTGTTTTTAAAATCAGTTTTTTTTCTGACTTAGTTTTATTTCAAAACTACCCCCTTTTAAAACTAGGGCTTTTTCGCAAATGGACTTAGCCTAGGCCCTAACCCTAGAACTGCATGCACCTATAGATTTAGAAGCCAGCATCTCACAAGCAACTTAGGGTACTTTTGATTGACAATCTAGAAAGGGTTGAGATGCTTAGGTCTTTGCCTTAATTCAAGATGCTTTAAGTTAGTGCATTTGCAGTAATTGGGGCACTAAATACAACTTACACAACAATCAAGTTAAGTGTCAAGTTTAGAAAATCTAACTTGAACAAAAACACTTAACTTGACTAACCCTAGCAAAAACTACTGCTTATAATAGTTAGTAAGTAGTTAATTGGGTTAAACAGGTCCCTACAAGAGAAAATTAACTGATTAGGTTTAAGTCTTATCATGAATTGATTCAGTACAGCAAAATCATGCAAATATTTTCCTTTATGAAAGTTATTTCCTTTATGCAATTTAATTTCTGCTATATTTATCTGTTTTTGATATATGGCAAAGGGGGAGAGATAAGAAAGGAGAGAATTTAAAATTTTTTGTTTAAAATTTTTTTGTCTCACAAAATTTCAAAATCTATCCTTATTCAAAAAGTACTTAACTAAGCTTTAAGTTTTTCAAAGTACTTAAGCTTTTCAAAATTTTCCTAGCACTTAAGCTTGTCAAAATTTTCTTACTTAAGCTTTTCAAAGTACTTAAGCTTTTCAAAACCTTACTAGTACTTAAGCTTGTCAAAATTTTCTTACTTAAGCTTGTCAAAATTTTCTTACTTAAGCTTTTCAAAGTACTTAAGCTTTTCAAAACCTTACTAGTACTTAAGCTTGTCAAAATTTTCTTACTTAAGCTTGTCAAAACCTTTTTACTTTTCAAAACTTTTCAAAAGTACTTAAGTTTTTCAGAAATACTTAAGTTTTTCAGAAGTACTTAGGTTTGTTAACTTCACGAAGTATTTTAAAACTTGAAGTTTTCAAAACTTTGTGAAAGTACCATGAACTTAAAACTCTCAAATTGTTAGTACTCAAACTAAAGTTTTAAAATCCTTCTTAAACTTAAATTTTCAAATTTGTCTAAACAAACTTAAGCTTTCAAAATTTTCTAAGTATTTGAACTCAAAAATTCTCTACAAGTATCATTTTTTTAAAGTAAAAATCCAAACTTTAAACTTGGAACTTAGTGTTGAAAACCCCACGAATTTTTGAAAAATCTAGGGGGTGATTCCTTCCAGGGGGAGGGAACAAAAGGTAATTTTTGATATGCCTTGATTAAACTTAACTTTTTGAACCAGGGTTGCCATAAATCAAAAAGGGGGAGATTGTTGGTGCAGAAAGCACCCAATTCGAACATGAGTTTTGATAATGGCAACAGGACTCAAAAGTTAAGTCTTACTTGCTATCTAACATGTTACTCTAGTGTGCAGGGTAAAAAACCCTAGCGAAGGAATGCTAGGCACTGGCGAAGGAATGCCAGGGTAAAAAGTCCTAGCGAAGGACTGCTAGGCACTGGCGAAGGAATGCCAGGGTAAAAAGCCCTAGTGAAGGACTGCTAGGCACTGGCGAAGGAATGCCAGGCTACTGAAGCCCTAGCGAAGGATTGCTAGGCGCCAGGTGAAGGACCGCTAGGCAAAAGTCCAACCAAAGGAGCGGTTGGCATCAGGTACATTCTCCCGAGAGGAGTAGGTGAGGACGCGTTCCCCGTCGAGGGAACAGTAGGCATCGGTTCGACCTAGGGCTCCATTTTGGAAGCCCAAAGTCAGAACCAAGACAGCTAAGGCTGTATAAAAATTAATATGTTACTGCTTTTTGGACTAACCCTGGATGCAGGACCGAAGGACTGAGTGTCTGCAGCTCAGAGAGCCTCAAAGGAGTGAGGCAGAAGCTGAGCAGGGCGCCCCGGATGTTCCGGGCGCCCCCAAGGTGAAGACCAACCAGCAGGAGCAAAAACCGCTTCGACAGTTGACTGTCGGGGCGCCCCGGATGCTCCGGGCGCCCCCATCGCGCGGGAGCCCCGCATGCTGCGGGCGCCCCCAGCGCCAACTACCAAAGCAGCTCCCCTCGAAGCCAACAGATGAGAGCTTGACCCAGTAAATACGGGCGTCCCGAGCGTTCCGGGCGCCCCGGTCAAAGCTGATCCCGAATTTGAAGGGATCAGAAGCTGACCGAGCAAATGCCGGATCGACCGACACGTGGGGGGGGGGGCGCCCCCGACGATCCGGGTGCCCCCATGGCTATATAAAGGGCCCTCGACCCCAAGGCTCAGAACAACAATTCCTTCAACGCTTCCACGCTCTTCTGCTCTCGCGCCCTGCTCCGGAAACCTCCCGACTCGAGACTCAAGCGCCGACGACGTCCTGCTGCTCCGGAAAAAGACAACCTATATCGGACGTCGGTAAAAGAAGAGCTTTCGTTTTAAAAGTTTACTTTGCTATATTTGTAATTCAATACTGTAAACTGATTTGCGAACTTATAGAATTACCCGCAGAAAACGGTCAACGACCGTGGGCCTTGGAGTTGGAGTCGACCTAGGCTTCGAACCAAGTAAAACTATCTGTGTCTGAGTTTGATTACTTTATTCCGCTGCGCAATTTCTCTAATCCTAAAATCCGAACGCTTTCCAATATTCACCACCCCTCTATCGGTTCTCTCGATCCAACAATTCCTACATATAATCTCTCTGATCAGATGATAGCGGTGAAGCACATGTTTGGATCGCTGATGAGACTTTAGTTCCTTCGCTTGTGCAATAGCTCCATTGTTGTCGCAGTAAACCGGTATTGCTTCATCAATGGTTGGAACCACACCAAGTTCTGAGACAAACTTCTTGATCCAGACTGCTTCCTTTGCTGCTTCCCAAGCTGCAATGTATTCCGCTTCCGTGGTAGAATCCGCTACGGTGTCTTGCTTGGAACTCTTCCAACTTATTGCGCCTCCATTCAAAATAAATACGTATCCGGATTGAGATTTGGAGTCATCCTTATCTGTCTGGAAACTGGCATCTGTATACCCACGTATTACCATATCACCTTCTCCATATATTAGGAACACATCCTTAGTGCTTCTTAAGTACTTGAGGATTGTCTTGACAGCCGCCCAATGATCCATTCCTGGATTAGACTGGTATCTGCTTGTGACGCTCAGAGCATACGATACATCGGGCCTAGTACATAACATAGCATATATGATAGATCCTATCGCGGATGCATAAGGAATCTTATTCATGCAAATCCTCTCATTTTCTGTGCGCGGACACATAGACTTTGAAAGGTTGATCCCATGCCTGATGGGAAGGTAACCTTTCTTGGATTCCGACATGTTAAACCTTTTTAGCACTCGGTCTATATATGTAAACTGCGAAAGACCAAGCAATCATTTTGATCTATCTCTATAGATTCTAATCCCAAGGATATAGGTTGCTTCTCCAAGGTCTTTCATGGAGAAAGTTTTGGACAACCAAATTTTAACTGACTGTAAGACTGATATATCGTTTCCTATAAGTAATATGTCATCGACATATAACACTAGGAATACACTGCACTCCCACTAACCTTCTTGTACACACAAGGTTCGTCAGGATTTTGTGAGAAATCAAACTCTTTGATTGTCTCATCAAAACAGATGTTCCAGCTCTTGGATGCTTGCTTTAGTTCATATATGGATCGTCGAAGCTTGCATACTTTGGTTTTATTAACCAATGTGAAACCTTCAGGTTGTATCATGTATACATCCTCAAGCAGGTTTCCATTAAGGAAAGCTGTTTTCACATCCATTTTCCATATCTCATAATCATAATGAGCTGCTATGGCCAGGAGCATCCGAATGAATTTAAGCATAGCTACTGGCGAATAGGTTTCGTCATAATCAATTCCTTGTTTCTGACGATATCCTTTTGTCACTAATCTAGCCTTAAAGGTAATAACATTACCTTCCATGTCGGTTTTCTTCTTGAAAACCCACTTGCACCCTCTGGGCTTAATCCCTTCAGGTGGGTTAACCAAGTCCCATACTTGATTTTTGTACATGGAATCCATTTCCGACTTCATGGCTTCAAGCCATTTATCCCTTTCTGAATTTTTCAGAACATCTTCATAACTGATAGGTTCGTCATCGTTAATGAGTAACACGTCGTTCGATTCACTTATGAGAAATCCGTATCTCTCTGGAATATTGCGTGTCCTATCAGACCTACGAAGAAGTGGTGTTGTTTTAGGTTCAACTGATAGCTCATCATTATGAGTTATTGGTTGTGGGTCTAGACTAGGTGTCTCTGTAATGTCTATTGGAGTTTCTTAAACTTCTTCAAGTTCAATGCTACTCCCACTGTTTTCTTGTAAAAGAAATTCTTTTTCTAGAAATACAGCATGCCTTGAAACAAACACCTTTTGTTCCAAAGGATGATATAATTGGTAACCCTTCATTTCCTTAGGGTATCCAATAAGCATCGAATTTGTCTGATACAGTTCGCTTTACATAAGCAGGACAACCCCATATCTTTAGGTGAGATAAATGAGGTTTCTTACTATTCCACGTCTCATATGGAGTAGTAGAGACTACCTTGGTCGGGACTCTGTTTAGTAAGTAAACAGCTGTTTTAAGCGCATAGCCCCAAAAGGATTTTGGAAGAGTTGCATGATTCATCATAGATCTAACCATGTCCATCAAGGTTCGGTTACGCCTCTCAGATACACCATTATGCTGTGGTGTATATGGCGGAGTCCATTGAGATAATATCCCATTGTCCCTAAGATAATCTTGAAACTCTTGACTTAAGTATTCACCATCCCGATCGGATCGAAGTATCTTAATACTTTTGCCAAGCTATTTCTCTACTTCACTTCTGAACTTTTTGAATTTCTCAAAAGCTTCAGATTTGTGTTTCATTAAGAACACATACCCGAATCGTGAGTGATCATCGATAAAGGTAATGAAGTAGCTATAACCTCTTTGTGCAAGAGTTGACATTGGTCCACATACATCAGTATGTATTAGACCAAGCAATTCTCCCACTGGTTTACCTTTTCCGAAAAAGGGTAATTTGGTCATCTTGCCTTTTAAGCATGATTCGCATGTATCAAATGAACCGGGTTCAAATGATTCCAGAATTCCACATCGGTGTAATTTTGTCATGCGTTTCTTACTTACATGGCCAAGACGACAATGCCACGTATAGGAGTCTATTTGATTATCTATTCGAGCACGTTTGTTGCTAACTTCGATATTGAAAACGTCACCGGATAAATCTAACGTGTAGATACAATTGCATAAAGTTTCGGTCCCATAAAGAAGACCATTTAAAGTTATGTAACAACAATTGTTACTAAAAATTAAATGATAACCCTTTTCATTCAAGCATGAAATAAATACAATGTTCTTTATTAATGAAGGAAAAAAATAACAATTATCCAATTCTAAGACAAGTCCAGTAGGGAGCTTTAGCAAATATGTTCCGATGGCAACAGCAGCAATCTTTGCTCCATTTCCAACTCGCAAATTCGCTTCTCCCTTGACGAGTCTTCTTCTATTCCTTAGCCCCTGTATGTCATTACATATATGTGAGCTACACCCAGTATCAAGTACCCAGGTGTATGAGGAAATAAAGTGACATTCAATAACGAAGATACCTGAAGAGGATGGGGCATCGGATGCCTTCTTCTTCAAGGACTCAAGATAAACCTTGTAGTTTCTTCGCCAGTGGCCCTCCTTGCCACAGTGATGGCAAGTGCCTTTTGGTGCCTTTTCAATCTTTTTGGCCTTTTTCTTTCTTCCCTTATTTTGTTTTTTGGGCTTCCTCTTAGAGCCTTTCTTTGAGGAACCAACTAACAGTACCGTCTTCTGATCCTGCTTTACAGAAGGCTCTACAGTCTTCAGCAGGTTAAGCAACTCAGGAATGGTAGTCTCCAGTTTGTTCATCCGATAGTTCATCACAAATTGTGAGTAACTCTTGGGCAAACAATGTAGAATTAAGTCAATACTTAGTTCGTGATCCATCGCAAATCTGAGTGTGCCTAGTCGCTCAATGTACCCCAACATTTTCAACATAAACTGTGAGACAGAAGTGCCTTCCTGCATCTTAGAGGTGAAGAGGAGTTTGGAGACCTCAAACCTTTCGGATCTCGCCTGCTCGTCAAACAGCTCATAAAGATGGAAGGCGATGGTATGAGCATCCATATGCTCATGCTGCTTTTGTAGCTCAGGTACCATAGCGGCCAGCATGATGCAACTCGCAAGTTCAGAATCGGCCACATGTTTCTGATAGGCCACTAACTGGTCTAGAGTTGCATCTTCAGGAGGATGGTTGGGAAGTTGTTCTTCAAGGACATAAGCGAGCTTTTCTGCCTTGAGAACTATCCTCAGGTTTCGAAGCCAGTCCATGAAGTTTGGCCCAGTCAGCTTATTGATGTCCAAAATGGAACGCAAATTCAGAGAAGACATGATCAGGTGATTATCCTAGAAATACAAATTGAGCTTATGTGATAAGAATGATAAAGAATGCATCAATATACATTAATTAAATCCTATTTATTTTTCGAATTGAATAACCCTTTTTATCAATTCGGGAGATCGTAGGAACATCTCCAAATAGGTTGATATCCAACCATAGATAAGAACAACCATGGCTAGAGTCCATCAAGTTATTCTTAGCTATAAAGGTAGGTAATTATACCGATTACATATTATACATATGTAACTATCACATTATGCTATCAACTAATTGAATGTTTGCATAAATCATTGGGTTGTTAACTCATTAACAAGTATGCAACAATATACATAGCACTCAACTGCACCTCTCTTTACATCGACCTTGGCTGTGGCACAACAAATCGATGCTCCAAGCTTAAGGCTGACCCATTAATCAAGAAATAGTTTTAACATGGTTGGAGCTCATTCAACCATTTAGTCAGGCTTGATGTGTCCAACAACCAAAACTAAGGATTGACCTCTGACTCCAACTATATTAATCATAAACTAATTCCATGGTTTGAACATGTTGAGGTTCAAGCCGGGCGTGAATGTATCCATCAACCCAAACGGGAAACAAAACTCCAGTTCTAACCATATTAATGGAAGGTGTTGGCCTTAATATTTTGTAAGGGGTTTTGGGTCTCATCCTTTTTCTTTTATGCACATTCATGACATGTAATTATGTCATGTTCTAACGATTTCCTTAATAAAGTATGTATGTGACTTAATTTATTAAGTCTCATTAATTAAATTAGGAACCAGATTTCCTAATTTTATTTTCATACTTTATTCAAGGAATTGTTTTTGGGAAACAATTTCCTAAATTATCATAATCAATTTCGGAATTAATATGTTTAAGACTTTGATTTCTCTAAATCAAATCTTATTAAATTAAGAGACAGATTCCCTTAATTCAACCACATATTATTTTCATGAAAATCTTATTTAAGGAAATATACTCTATAGGAAACAATTTTCCTAATAAATCAACCTTATAAATCAAATAAGGAAATTATCGTTTGAGAATCACCTAAAAAATTTCCAAGATTTGATCACATATTTTATTTATGGAAAATTAATATCAATAACTTAATTTGGACGGCTCCCCGAGGCTCAATCCAAATTAAACATTTGACAGCTTAAATCCAATTTAGGAAATTTAATTATAACAACTAACTTTAAATTGGACGGCTCCCTGAAGCTCAATCCAAAATAAAGAATTTTGTAAATAATTTAATTTCCAATTATGAATTTAAATGCCAATTAATATTCCCATAATTTGTCTAGACTTTCGTGAAAGAAAGTGCCCAAAATTGTGAGCTTTCCATAAATGGAAAGTTTCCGAAAATAAAAGGTTTCCAGAATAATTGTAAGTTTCTGGTACAAAGAAAACTTACGTATTTTCAAAATAGGAAATTTTCAAAATTGAAAAGTTTCCAAAAATGGTAAGTTTTCACAATTATCATGAAATTTCAGAAATAGAGATATTTCAAAAGTTTGTGAAATTTCATGAGGATTTCGAAACTTTGAAATTCCTAAATAAAAAATTTACCATAATTGGAAAGTTTTCATAATTGAAAATTTTTCCAAAATTGAGATCATGACAAAGCTTTCCGTAAAAACAATTATATGATTATGTCGAACACAAACCTCGCTCTGATACCACTGTTGGGACCAGGTGCATGTTGACATGGATGCGGGTTCGTAATTTTAAAATTAATTACGTGCAGCGGAAGGTTTAGCATAAATAATTTCTCAAATTATTTAACCGCATATCTAAGCATGCAATTTTATCTTGTGTAGACATGATCATATATTTAAAATTTGTAGAAACGTAAACTAATTTACGTATTACCTCGCGTAACTCGAAGGAAGGGACGAGATCCAATCGTAAGCGTCCCTTGGAAGCACCGCCTCTATTCGCGTCCACGCCGAGTATCTTCGGGATGACTTCGCAAAGCCACGAGTTTCGTGTTCTCGAGAACTACTAGATTCTCCGAGAACGCGACAAGAAAAACCAAGAGAGAAGTCGGAAGACTAACCACAAAGGGATGGCCGGAATCAAAATTCAGGCGAAGCAAAAGAAGAGGCTTGCGACAAAAAGATCCTTACGGCAAACTCTAATTCCGGCAGCACCTTCTTTCGGCCAAGAGATGGCCGGAGCTTCCTTCTCCGGCAGCAGGTGGTGGTCGGTAGGGAAAGGGCAGGGGCGGCCGGCTGGTGCTCCTTCTTGGGGCTGGTTGGCGCACGACAAGAAGGGGAGAAGAGAAGGAGAGAAAGAGAGGGAGAGAGCCTATGCCTTCATCTCTTCGATTATTTTTCAAGCCTTGCCTTGGGTCCTTTATATATTAGCCTCTCAATCATCAAGCCTCTCAAATATGGAATAACTTATTCCATCATGCCAAGTTTGATTTTATATCATGGTTAAAATCATATTTTAATTCATGATAAAAATCAATCAAGTCTCTTCTCTCCTATGGAATAAATTTCCTTATCATGGTAAATCAATCCATGATTGATTTTATAAAATAAACCAATCCATGGTTCATTTTAATTTCCATGAAGAAATAAACCAAACCTTGGTTTATTATAAAACAAAACACACTTGGTTTATTTTATAAATTGATCCAAAAACTTGGTTCTCTCCCTTTGTTGTGGTCGGCCAAGCAAAGAGGATGGAGGCCCTCTTTGGCCCGCCCATCCAACCCACGCCCCAATAAATTAAACTTATTTAATTCATCTATTAAGTCTTCAAAAGACTTAGCCATTTTATGCTTCCGATGCGTCTTTGAAAAATTCAGATTCGACTTATCGTTTGGCTCAACCAAACCTAATCTCTCTTGATTGGAAAATCTAATTTTCAACTCATTTTAAATCCCTTGGATTACTCGTAGTGCGTGTGACTAAATAGACTTTCGATTTATGTTGGCCGTCTATAATTAATCAATTATAGAACGATCATGAGTGGCACCTAGTAGTATATTATGATCCCCAATTAATCGATAGATGAACGGTTGGCCTCAGAAACTATTCTGAAACCCTTCAGCAGCTATAATGAATCGTGCCCCATTCCCTTCACCATCTTATACCCACTTGGTTCAGGACATGGTCTATGTGTGTCAGTCCCCACTAGGCTGACTACGTCACACCTAGCCCAAGTAACGTTTTTTCGTCCTACGAATTCTAATTATTCTCATGTATTTAAGAGATTCATACTCTGAACATGTCATGCTCTGGCCAGAGGCTTCGAGTAACAATCCGACGATAGGTCTCGGGTATACATCTCCTCGCAAGGAGTGGTGAATCCTTTATAGGCCGTTCAAACATCTTCGGGCACTTCAGCTTATACCCAATCATCCTGGGTCCACACCTCCTTGGAGATGCTTGCTTAAGATGTCAAAGTATAAGTCTCCATGACCAAGATGACTTGAACACCGCAAGTCAAAGGAACATCACACTTAAGCTGCAGTAAGAACTTCACTGACATATCTATATGTAGACTACCATATGAAGTATTACAGCCAGTCATTCCAATGAACTAGTTCCCTTAACTAGCATTCATGTTTATCTCCGGACATCTCAATGTCACCAGCCAGTGAGAATCAGCTGATTAGAGAATAACCCATGCTAATCTCAACAGAATTGATAGTGTCCGTATTTATCAATTCATCGACTAGGGACAATTTCAATACTTCACAATTGCACATGTAGAGATAATCACTAGTTGTGAATTCAACACAAATTCTCTCATGCTGTGAATTATATTGCGGACATTCAGTAAATGAGTTTAAGATCTCAATCAAATACACAAACATGTATACTTAAATAGTGAATATTCATTTATTAAAATAAATGATTACAATCATAAGGCGATTGCCTTAGGACACTTCTCTCATATTACTAACACCTACAACTCAAGTTAGATTTCAAATGAATTGAATTGAGCTTAGGGTTCACCTCTTTTTTTTATCCAATGGACACTTGTCCTTATAGTGTCCATTTTCATTGCACCCAAAGTAAATGATGTAATCTTTTGATTTTGCTTTGGTGGAGGTACTCGCAAGGTTGACTTCCAAGATCTCTTCATTTGTCTTGGCTTCCTCTTCAACCTTGGATGATGTGGATGATCCCTCATCTTCTTGTGCCAATTCACTTGAGAAGATGGATGATGCTTCTTCTTCTTTCTTTTCCTCGGATGTTGAGCTCATCTCCTCATCCGATTGATCATTCCCCTCTTCTTGAACTAATAAGCCCTTCTCCTTACGCTCCTCCACTTCTTGTGTTTGTGTAGGATTTTTATGAAGAGATATCATCTAATTCCATAGCTCATGAGCATTCTTGTATTCACCTACACAACTTATCACATCATTAGGCAAAACATTAATTAAAATTGATATTACTTTATTATTTACCTTTGATTATGATTGTTGCTCCTTGGTCCAATATTTTGGTTGAAGATTTTTCCCATGCTTGTCTTTTAGAGCTTTGAATGGTTCTTCGATGGCTATCATCATATCCCAATCCATGTCGAACCACGTCTTCACTTGCATCCACTAATTATCAAAATTGTCGTGATCGTATGGAGGTAGAATGGTGATGTTGTCCCTCAATTTTTCTTTAAACTCCATTTTCCTCTAGCACTTTGCTCTCCCGACGATTAGTCTGTAGATGAGCGACTTTGCTCTGATACCAATTGTTCAGATCGATGGCCCGGCTATAGGGGGTGAATAACTCGTCACCCTTAGTTCTTCGGCTCTCTTCTACACTTGTTAGTATGCACGTGGAATACCAATTAAAATAAAACTAACAAGAAGAGAGACAAATCAATTTAAGTGGTTCGAAGATAAAGCTCCTACTCCACGCTGTTCGTAAGGTGGACGATTTCGATTCATCGGTGAATGACTCTCCAAAAAACCTCCAGCTAGCTCGTGTCACTCCTTGTGGATGGAGAAACCTCACCACAACCTCAGCAAGAACTCTTGAGCACTTAGGCTACTAATTATCCTTTAACCAAGATCAATTTCGTCAACCTTGCTCAAGCAATCAAAGTTCTCTTATATAGAACTCGTTTGCTAATCCAGTCGTTATCAGTCGACTAATGCCAACACAAGTCAACTATCAGCTGTCGAATTCGAATGTTACTGTCCAATGTTTGAATTCAGCTGACACCAATCGATTGCATAGAAGATCAGTCGACTGATCTTTTTGTGACCTCAACCAATCGACTGATCCCATACCAATCGATTGGTAAAATCCCAAACCTAGGATTTCTCTTCCTGAGTACAATTCACTCGCACTCAGACTCTTATGACTCACTTGACTCTTTATTGCAGCCTTGACTCTTGCCTTCAACCCTTCTTCGCTTTGACTTTCGTCCCTCGGATGCCTCGAAGTTTGCTTCCCTCAGCTCATCTCCATGTCATCCTTCACATATTATGTAGGGATTCCTTTCTTCAATCTAAACCATAAACGGAGCAGAAAAATTTGTGTATATGGGGAACAAAATGAAGGCATAAATCGAAGGAATTGGGATATACAAATTGATCCTGGACATGGCTATTTTTTAGATCTAAAAAAATTTCTCTATGTTCCTATATGTGCTAGGAATTTAATTTCTGTTGGAAAGTTGGATGATGTAGGATTTAACTTAAAATTGGAGATGGTGTATTTTCTTTATATAAATATGAGTACTATTATGGTTCTGGTACTTTACTAGATGGTTTATAGCTTTTTAATCTTGATGTTAATTTTGATGAATCTCTATTTTATGTTGAACATATAACTGGTAGTAAATGTACTATACATAATGAGAATTCTGCTTATTTGTGGCATTAAAGATTAGGCCACATATCCAAAGAAAGAATAATGAGGTTAATGAAAAGTGAAATATTACCTCAATTGGATTTTGATGATTGGTGCATATGTTTGGATTGTATTAAGCGAAAGCAAACCAAACATATATCAAGAAATGCAACTACAAGAAGCAGTCAACCACTTGAAATAATACACACTGATATTTACTGTCCATTTGGCACTCCATCTTAGAGCAGTGAAAAATATTTTATCACCTTTATTGATGACTTCTCATGTTATTGTTATTTATACTTCATGAAAATTCTCAAGCAGTGGGCATTCTTGAGGTATTCATTAATGTGGTTGAAAGACAACTGGATAGATAAGTGAAAGTCGTAAGGTCCGATGGAGGTGATGAATATTATGGAAAATATAATAAGAATGGACAATGTCTTGGTCCATTTACAAAATTTCTTCAAAATTGAGACATATATACACAGTACTATGTCTGGTACACCACAATAGAATGGTGTAGCTGAAAGACGAAATCACACTCTTATGGACATGGTTAGAAGTATGTTAAGTTATAGTACCATACATTTATCATTGTGGATTCATGCATTAACGACTACTATATATCTACTTAATAGAGTTTCTAGTAAAGCAGTTCCTAAGACTCCTTATGAACTATGGATGGAAAGGGAATCTAGTTTAAGACACCTCCATGTTTAGGTTTGCCCAGCAGAAATAAAAGTATATAATCCTCACGAAAGAAAACTTGATGCAAGAACTATTAATGGTTACTTCATCGGTTATCCTGAAAAGTCAAAAGGGTATAAATTTTATTGTTCTAACCATAGTACGAGAATAATAGAGTCTGGAAATGCTCGGTTCATTGAAAATCACCAATTAAGTGGGAGTGAGAAATCACAAAAGGTGGATATTAAAGAAACTTGTGGCAAACTTTCTTCGCTCATTGGGATGGAAACAGGTCAGGCTAGGCCTGACTTTTGCCTTAATCGACCACACTTGTATAGTAATAAAATGGCCTGACCCTGGCTTGTGGCCTGTTATAGGCTTTGTTCTTGGCCTAAGCTTGACCTGTTTAATAGCCTGGTCTGGCATGAGGCCTGTTTACAAAGCCTATAATTTAGAACACTTTATACAGGCCAACAGGCCAAAGCATTAAACATGCCGAAAACTAGACTTTTGTTTGTAATCAGGCCTTGCATCATGCAGACCTTAAAACATGCCTTGCATCATATATTTCTCAAAATAGGCCAGACCTACAAATAGGGTTTGTTTTGTTTAATTGTTTTGAATGATATTGAGATAATATGAAAATATAAAGTTATAATATATGTATCTTATAATTAAAAGAGATTGATGGTGTAGTGGTAAGTAAGGTGGTTGATAGACTTTTCCTTCTTACAAGGCATGGGTTCGAATCATGCATTAGACATTTTGATAATTTATACAATATATACATATGCACCATGAATGTGATGATTATATGCACCATGATGGTATAAAGCTAATTTGTCGCCAAAGGATATATTCAAAAGGATGGTATTGACTTAGACGAAGAAGTTTATATAGATCAACTTAACTTGAAGGTTTTATAACCACAAGAAAATAAAATTTAGTGTGTAAATTAAAAATGTGTATGGACTGAGATAAACTTCTAGACAATGGTATCTTAAATTCAATGATATCATTACATTATATGATTTTGTAGAAAACACTGTTTATATTGGTGGCTCATTATGACCTAGAGCTTCACCAAATGGACGTAAAGATCGCTTTTTCAATTCAATGGTGACTTAGAAGAAGAAGTTTATGTGGATCAACTTGAAGGTTTCATAGCCACAGGAAAATAAAATTTAGTGTGTAAATTGAAAATGTCAATGTATGGACTGAGAAAAGCTTGTAGACAATGGTATCTTAAATTCAATGATATCACTATATCATATGATTTTGTAGAGAACACTGTTGATCGGTGCATCTATATGAAGGTTAGTGGGAGCAAGTTTACTATTTTAAAAACGATTAACGAGATTTTTCCAACCTTGGGCGACCGACCCGGCCTCACACAAGTTTACTATTTTAGTTCTATATGTTGATGGCATTCTTCTTGCTACCAATGATATCACTTTATTACATGATGTGAAGAAATGCCTCACTAAGGACTTTGAAATGAAAGATATGGGTGAGACATCTTATATAATAGGAATAAATATTTCATGAAAGATCACAAGGATTACTGGGATTATCTCAGAAAAACTTTATTAATAAAGTATTAGAGATATTGAGAATGAAAAATTGCTCAGCCGAAATAGTTCCAATTCAAAAGGAGACAAATTTAGTGAAATACAATGGTCTAAAAATGACTTCGAATGAAAGGAGATGGAGTCTATTCCCTATGCATTAGTGGTTGGAAGCTTAATGTATGCCCAAAGATATACTCGAACGGATATCAGTTTTGTTATTGGAATGCTAAGCTGATATCAAAGTAATCCTAGGATAAACCATTGAAAAGCTACAAAGAAAGTTCTTAGGTACTTATAGGACACCAAGGATTACATGCTCATGTATAGAAAATCAGATCAACTTGAAGTGATTGGCTACTCAGATTCAAACTATGTTAGATGTATGGACTTGAGGAAATCCACATTTGGGTATATTTTCCTCCTGGCATGGAAAAGTGGAAAATAGTCTGTAATTGCTACTTCTACCATGGAGGCTGAGTTTGTGGCATGTTTTGAGGCCATGGTTCACACATTGTGGTTGCGGAATTTTACCTTAGGGCTTGACATTATTGATTGTATGAACAGGTCGCTAAGGATTTGTTGTGATAATACTACAGTTGTGTTCTTCTCTTAAAATGACAAGTACTCAAAAAGTGCAAAACATATAGATTTGAAATACTTGTGTGTCAATGAAGAAGTGCAGAAACAAAAGATGTCAATTGAGTATATCAAAACCGATTTAATGATAGCGGATCCGTTAATTAAAGGATTGTTACCCAAAATACTTATTAGTCATGTAGAAAGGATGAGTATTATGGATAAGTTCTTGTTAACATTATAGTAATATGGATACATATGTATTGTAATGATGCTCATATTATGTGCCGGTTTTGAATTCAATTAAAGTTATATTTCGGTTTGTTTTCATGTTATCCATATAGTACTTGTATTGTTTTGATGTGATAATAGTATATATCTTTGAAAAGATATTAAAGACAATTATAGTATTAATTTAAATTATTGGATTGTGTTGATTTTGTGATACATGGAAGGAATCATGTTGTTAAATGACTTGTGACCATCATGATCCGATCATATCAATTTAAATTAAAGACGATGATTTGATAACTTCAACGTATAGTGAACAATCATGATTATTGTTGAATTTTCAAGTTGTCACATACGTCAAGTGGGAAATTGTTAGATTATTTATTAATAATCTATTATGACCCATGTAAATTATAGAATTGACTTTAATATAAAGGGTCTAATGTGATGATTGTTTGGAAAAAAAGTAATTAAAGTCATGGGGTTTAATTTATATGAAATTCCTCTTCTCTCACTTTCATAAAGGTTATTATAAAAGTTATCTAATGTTGAATGATTATCAGAAAACATTATGACTAAGAGTTATCAAAAGAAAATAACTCCCAAGAGTTTACTTTTGAAAATCATGAGCATATACTTTTCATTGGATAATATATATAAAGTTATATCTTTCATCATCAAATAGATATAGACAGAGAGGAGAGAAAGATAGTAGAAAGTTTTGTACATCACGAATTTTAGATATTTTGGATCCGGATATGTCTTCCACATAATTTCTCAATTATAGATGATCCGGTGGTGATACCTGACCCTGGTGATACAGCGGTCGAATATCTCCCGGTATAAAGAACGAGGACGTCAAATGGGCCTCCTCCGATGTCACTTCCCTTATCCCGACATTTCCCTGTGGGGAATAACAAACATCAAAGAGCTCGTTAGAAAACCCGGCAATACCTCTCCGATGCCTAAATCAGCATGGAGAAATATATGTCAAGCAAGTAAAAAAAAAAAGGAGACGAGGAAGAGATATCTTACCCTCCTTCCTCCCTGTTCTTTCTCCCTTCGTTTTCCCAGAAGAAGCCCCCCTTCTCTCTTCTTTCTCTTTGTCTTTAAAGGATGTCAGTAATGGATGTTATGGTAACCGTCCATCATTAGTGCCCCATTAATGAGAGTTATGGCAACCTCCTGGTTGACCAAGTCAAGAGGCCGCATGAAAGGATACTGAATAATTCTTGCCATGTGGACCTATTCTATATCTCCCACATCACAAGCATCCCCTCAAGTCTAGTCGAAGGAAGCATGAGTCTGACTGACTGAACCATAAATTTATGACAGGATGTTTAAAAGGATCTCCAGGAGGCTAGAGACTCCGAATCTGTCATAAGGCCAACTGCGTATGTTTGAGAAGCTAATAATAAAGAAATCTGATCGAGAGATCGATACGAGAAATCTGAGGTAGATATAACTCCAGCCAAACGGGGGAGGCTGAGTCCCTGAATGGGACGATAGGTTAGCCCAAGAGCAGTGAAAAAATAGTTCAACCTTGAACAGGAGAGACTAAATCCCGAACGGGATAATATAATAAGCTCAATCCCGAACGGGGGAGACTGAATCCTGAATGGGCTAACATAATAAGCTCGATCCCGAATAGGGGAGACTGAATCTTGAATGGGCTAACATAATAAGCTCAACCCCGAACGGGGGAGACTGAATCTCAAACGGGATAATATAATAAGCTCGACCCCAATGGGGGAGACTAAATCTCGAACGGGATAATATAATAAGATCAACCCCGAATGGGGGAGACTGAATCCCGAACATGATAATATAATAAGCTCGACCTCGAACGGGGGAGGTGTCAGTACAACAACATGCCTTGATGGACGTCTTCGTCTTTCTTCCCTAGCTGGGCCTCCGTATGACTCCTTGGCACCTCGGTTAGGTCTACACATCTAGGTCATCCTCGGCATCACAAGATGGTAGGAACTTGAGCTGCTCTTGGCCGGGGTGTTAGGATGTATATTAAAAGACTTGTCCTTTTATATAAACATCTACATTTTGAAAGAGAATCACGACAACACAGTTGCATGTTTAAATTAGTATATGCATAACAGTCTCATACTCTGCATTGTAGATAATATGGTGTGTGGTGACATACAGAAGATCATGTTATCAGTCCCTTGCATAGTATAAGTAGAGGCTCACAACCGAGATCGAGTTGGACAAACTATCGGGATGGTTGTAGTGTAATTAGGTGTGGTTTTTCTTGACCATAGAATTACACTAGTGCGCTTTGTGTGTATTGAGCAGGACCAAAATATAGGTCATCCAATTTGTACTGACTTAATAATTGGATCGGACCTCGGTTTATTATGGAGTACAATCTCTAAATCCCGATATAATAACATGCATGTGTATTTAGTATTTTATTTCTTTGATTTACCAATGGACGAGATTTATTCTGCTAAATCGATAGGCCCGGTAAGTTGGGAAATAATATTATGTACATGGTGTACTGTTGATTATTGACAGAATCCGTGTCCTGGTGAGTCAGGATGATGATGCCCCCTTGATGAGTTCATAAAGTTCATCATGTTAAACCCTGCAGGTGGATTTGATCCAACATAATGATAAGGTTGAGTGGTACTAGTCAAGGAGTTAGAAGTTGATTAATTAAAATTGTCAGTAATTTAAATTAATTGACGGGCATTCGTTATCTTAAACACGGGGAGATGAATGTACTCATAATAGGTGGAGTCCATATGAAAATATGGGGGTTGGTGAGGAAGTTCAATGGAGATCCTTTGGTGGAATGAATCTTCATTAATGGATCGGATTTGGATCCATTAGCGGGCCAAGACCCAACTCCTCCTCATGGTCCCTACCTTAGCCCTATATATACCCCATGGAATCAAGAAACCAAGGCTAATCCACCACACAACAAATCCTAGGCTCTCTCTCTTCTCTCCCTCTCCTTCTCTCTCCTAGGGCAACCGGCGACATCAAAGGAAGAAGGGATTGTCTCTTCTTCCTCCTCCCTTCTTCTTCTCTCGGTTGGTGGCGCAAAGGATAGGAGAGCCTTCTCCTCTTCTGGTTGTGGTCGGTGCAACTTTGAGAAGGGGTGGTATTGGGCGCCGGCAGCAAGGAGATTGGAGGAGGTGCCGACGATGAGGAGTTGGAAGAGGCTGGCGGCGGGTTTGGTTGTGGAAGAAGAAGAGTTTTCTCTACTCTTCTTCATCTTCTCCTTCTTCCTCTCTTCCTCCTTTGGGATGGTGTGAGGGAGGTGGTCTTCCTCTGATGGTCGACGCAAGAAAAGGAGGGAGACTTGGTGGCCGGCGCAACACCAAGAATTGGAGTTAGGGTTTGCGCATACAAAGAGAAGAGGTTGGTGGACTTGGTGATTCTGGATCTTGGTAGCTCGTCGTCCACACGACGTCCAAGAGGGAAGGGACATAAGGTAGAAGACTACGAGGTAAAGAGAGGTATATTTCTCTCTTGGCTCCCTCTTTCATCTTGTCATATTATGTGATGAAATAATTAGTTATCATGTTTAATTATTAGTTTAATTAATGTTTGATAATTAATTATTGGACCTCGATAATAAACACAAAAATCGACGATCTATTCGTCGTCTTTTCCGTGGTCGATCGGTTAGGCAAATTGCAAGGCTCGATCTTTGAGATTGTCTATGTTGTAATTCAAATCGATTGATACGATGACGAGATGGTTGTTTGGGAGACGGGTCTCCATTCGGATTAATTTTTTAATTCATAGACATGGAGAGGTCTCTCAAGGGCGACCAGGTATTCGCTTAGGAAACCCGCCAAGCCATACCCAACACGGGGATCCTCGGCACCTCGTCTAGGTGTACACATCTTAGGCATTCTCTGCGCCACAAGATGGTAGGAACTCGGACTGCTCCCGACCGGACATCCTCGATACCTCAGCCAGGTCTACACATCTTGGGCATCCTCAGCACCATAAGATGGTAGGAACTCGGGCTGCTTCCGGCCGGGCATCCTCAGAGTCTCAGCCAGGTCTACACATCTTGGACATCCTCGACACCACAATATGGTAGGAACTCGGGCTGCTCCCAGCCAGACATCCTCGGTGCCTTAGCCAGGTCTACACATCTTGGGCATACTTAGCCCCACAAGAGGGTAGGAACTCGGGTTGTTCTCGACCGGATATTCTCGGCGCCTCGGCCAGGTATACACATCTTGGGCATACTTAGCACCACAGGAGGGTAGGAACTCGGGTTGCTCCCGACCGGACATCCTCGGCGCCTCGGTCAGGTCTACACATCTTGGGCATCCTCGGCACCACAAGATGGTGAAAAAATAGTTCAACCCCAAACGAGGGAGACTGAATCCCGAACAGGATAATATAATAAGCTTGACCCCGAATGGGGAAGGCTAAATTCCAAACGGATAATATAATAAGTTTGACCCCGAACGAGGGAGGTGTTAGTACAACAACACGCCTCGATGGACGTCTTCATCTTTCTTTATGAAGTCCCTGCAAATTCCTAGAGGCACTTCAAAGAGGCAAGTATTAGAGTTAGGAACTTTATATTGATCTTAGGATCTAATTGAATAATCAGAATTGTTGTAAATGATTCTTATCTTCTGGAAAAATATATATCTTTTGCGAAAGTAGATATTTTCCATATCTTTCTGCTCCATTTAATCTGGATAATTAGTCCAGCATGGGTAATAAGCTTGGCAAGCCATAAAACAATTAGTTTTGCTTGGCAAAACTTGCAATTAATCCTTGCAACTAATCTAGCTCGGCGATTGATATGAAAAGCCATAAAAACTTGCCATTAATCCTTGCTCGGCCTACTCAAGGGAAAGAGAGAATAAAGGAAGCAGCTCGGCAATAATTTGAGCTGGTCGACATCATCGGCATGCTCGGCAACAACTTACTATTAAACTTGTTCGATCTGCTCAAGGGAAAGAGTGAATAGAGGAAGCCAATCCCACGACATAGCCCTCCATTACTCTAGCTCAGCAAAATAATAAGAAGACCGACAAATAATGGTTGACTCAACCACATAATGATCATCTACGCAAAGATCATGAGCAGCTCAGCCACATTGAGCAGCCACTCGGAAGCTCAGTAACTAGGCGTTTAAACAACAACTCGGGAGCTCTCGGTGGCTCAGGAGCTCGGACACTAATAATTTATCACAGCCATGATAAAATCCCAGCACATAGAAATAATCCTGCTCAAGAAACGAATCCAGCTTGGCATTGTTACCCATAGGCGAATAGTTATGCAAGAAGTCCAATTTAACAATAAATATTCCAGCTCTACATGGCAAATAAGCTTAACCATAAAACCAGCAAAATTATCCAGCCCGACACAACATTAAATTGCTCGGAATTATTTGGCAAGCTTGGCGAGAATAAGCATCTTGACGAGAAAGGAGCTTAGCAAGACTAAGCAGCTTGGCAACACTCTGGAACAAGCAATTCAGTAATTAATCCAGCAGCTCAGCAACATCAAGCAGCTCGACCAAATCAACTGGCTCGGGCATTGACAAAGGTTGCTCGGCAAGTATTATTCCTTGCTCAGCAATTCTTGAGCAGTTCGGCAACTCGACAATTCAGCTATGCTTGAGCAACTCGACACTCCTTGCTTGGCAAATGCAGCAGCTCGGGCATTGACCAAAGCTTCTCGGCAAGTATTATTCCTTGCTCGGCAATGCTTGCGCAGCTCGGCAACCCGGCAATTCAGCTATGCTTGAGCAGCTTGGCAACTCCTTGCTCGACAAATGCAATAGCTCGAGCATTGACCAAAGCTGCTCGGCAAGTATTATTCCTTGCTCGACAATGCTTGAGCAGCTCGACAGCTCGGCAATCTACATGAAACAAGCAGCTCAGCAAATTAATTGAACAGCTTGGTCATTAGCTCAGATGATTGAGCAGTCCGACCAGAATAACTAGTTCAGAAAGTATTTAAATAGCTCAGCAGCTCGACAATTTCAAGAAAGCAGCTTGGCACTTAGGCAGCTCGGTAATATTGCAGCTAGAGAACAAGTCTTGATTGTTCAACATTAATTGGAGAGCAGCTCGGGCAAATAAGTATAGCAAACCAATAAGGCTGGCTCGACGATAGATGAATGAGCAGCTCGGACAAATTGGTGTTAGTTTTGCACAACAAATCATATCCAGGTCAGGCAAATAAAAAGCTTGGCAATAAAATTAATCAAGCTGCAGCCCGACAAATTACAAGCTACTCGGCAATCGTAATATAACTCGACAATTAATCAAGTTGCTCTGCCAAGGAATGAAGTTCTGCAAGAATTTGTTGCTGGGCGACTCGACATGAAAGATTAATGCTGTTGATATTCATATTCATATTAAATATGCCCATATGTTGTTCATATGTTGAGCATGAATTGGAGAAACACTTGTCCGTGTAAGAGCAAGTATTATAAAAATAATATAAAATAATCAAAAGGAAATACTGGGGCTCAAAGTTTAGATTTTTGCTCCCTGATTTGTGTGTCGTGACTCAATTTAATCTTTTCCCAGCGATACTATGTTCTGTTCCGAATCTTTTTATGCAGGATACGCTTTGGCCAAGTGTTGGGGAATGGTCCCTTGCTTACGGGCCGCTCAGCCCGCTCAGCCAGCCAGCCTGGCACCGCGGAGGCCCAGCAGAAGGGTCGACGATGACCCCACCAGGGGAATCCTGAAGCCAGGAGATCCCCAAGGCGCTCCCCGACCGACTCCAATTAGGGTCGGTCGGGCCGACCTGAGCGTCTCCTAGCTCAAACACCTGAACTCGCACCCCGATTCAAATCGGGATCAAATTTCCATTCAGTCAGACGCGTGGCGGGCCATGCTCTCTCAGCATCCCATGGATCCAACAACCCATAGAGCCACGACAGAATCAGACAAAGGTAGCCTAACAGACCCCGACTTAGGACGTACCCCGTGCCTCAATTTTCCCAGTTGGACGCGTGGCGGCCCACGCTCCCTGGCCATCATCCGACCCAGTCCTTGACACTTAGACTCACCGATCGACGCTCAGGCTACGGACTAGATCATCCCTACGCCGCCCTATGTCCTTATATCCGGGGTACGATCTTGACGTCGGGGTACTACACACCTTGCCCATTTATGACACCTCTCGCGGTTATCCCGCCAATTCAGTACCTTCGCACTGTCTCAACACCCCGCGCCATGCCGCGGTACTTTCAGGTGCTCTCATACGAGCTGACAGTCGCCACACCCCTGTCTCGTCAACGCGGACAACGGGTTGTCAGCTCCCTTGGCTATATAAGCTCTCCATTCCTCATTCCGCAGGTATGCGCGCGAGCTCTCTCGTTCACCATATTTCCATTTCCCCCACTACATTTTCCTGCGGATACTGACTTGACCGTCGGAGTGCCTGTTAGTAATATGAGAGAAGTGTCCTAAGGCAATCGCCTTATGATTGTAATCATTTACTTTAATAAATGAATATTCACTATTTGAGTATACATGTTCATGTATTTGATTGAGATCTTAAACTCATTTACTGAATGTCCGCAATATAATTCACAGTATGAGAGAATTTGTGATGAATTCACAATTAGTGATTATCTCTACATGTGCAATTGTGAAGTATTGAAATTGTCCCTAGTCGATGAATTGACAGATACGGACACTATCAATTCTGTTGAGACTAGCATGGGTTATTCTCTAATCAGCTGATTCTAACTGGCTGGTGACATTGGGATGTCCGGAGATAAACATGAATGATAGTTAAGGGAACTAGTTTATTGGAGTGACTAGCTGTAAAACTTCATATGGTAATCTACATATAGATATGTCAATAAAAGTTCTTACTGCAACTTAAGTGCGATGTTCCTTTGACTTGCGGTGTTCAAGTCATCTTGGTCATGAAAACTTATACTTTGACATCTTAAGCAAGCATCTCCAAGGAGGTGTGGACCCAGGATGATTGGGTATAAGCCGAAGTGCCCGAAGATGTTTGAATAGCCTACAAAGGATTCACCACTCCTTGCGAGGAGATGTATACCCAAGGCCTATCGTCGGATTGTTACTCGAAGCCTCTGGCCAGAGTATAACATGTTCTGAGTATGAATCTCTAAGAAACATGAGAGTAATTAGAATCCGTTGGACGAGAAAGACATTGCTTGGGCTAGGTGTGACGTAGTCAGCCTAGTGGGGACTGACACACATATACCGTGTCTTGAACCAAGTGGGTATAAGATGGTGAAGGGAATGGGGCACGACTCATTATAGCTGCTGAAGGGGTTCAGAATTATTTCTGAGGTCAACCGTTGATCTTTCGATTAATTGGGGATCATAATGTACTACTAGGTACCACTCATGATCGTTCTATAATTGGTTAATTATAGACGACCAACATAAATCGAAAGCCTATTTAGTCATACGCACTACGAGTAATCCAAGGGATTTAAAACGGGTTAAAAATTGGATTTTCCTATCAAGAGAGATAAGTCGAATCTGAATTTTTCAGAGACGCATCGGAAGCATAAAATGGCTAAGTCTTTTGAAGACTTATTGGACGAATTAAATGAGTTTAATTCGTGAGGTCGTGACTTGGTTTGGCCGGCCAAAGAGGGTCCCCACCCTCTTTGTTTGGCCGACCACAATAAAAAGGGAGAACCAAATTGTTTGGTTCAAATTATAAAATAAACCGCGCTGGTTTGTTTTATGAAATTATGGATAAAGAAATTTGTATAAAGAAATTTATATAAAGAGATTTATTTTCATGGAAATTAAAATAAACCTTGGATTGGTTTATTTTATTTTATAAAATCAATAATGGATTGATTTACCATGATAAAGAAATTTATATAAAGAAATTTATATAAAGAAATTTCTTTCCATAATAAAAGGGGAGACATGGTTGTTTTTATTATAAATAAAGTTATAATAAAACCTTGGCATAACGGAATAATTCATAGAAAAATTTATAAGATAAATTTCTTATGAAAATTTATTCCGTTAAAAGGAGACTTGGCGATTAAGAGGCTACTATATAAAGGTACCAAGGCAAGGCTTGGAAATCAATCCAAGAGATCAAGGATTCTTGCCTAGCCTTTCTTCCTCTCCTTCTCTCCCTCTCCCTCCTCTAGTGGCGCCGGCCCTAGAGACCCTCCCTTTGGTTGCCGTGAGCTTCCTCCACTAAGAAGCTATCGAAGAAGAAGAAGAAGCAGGCGCAACTCCTTCCTTCCTCCTGGAATCTTGATTCCGTTCTTCGTTTGGTGGTTAGTTTTCCATCTCTCTCTTGGTATTCTTGTCGTGCCTTTGGAGAATCTAGTAGTTCTTGTCGGCAAGAAACTCGTGGCTTTGCGAAGTCATCCCGAAGAAAACTTGGCGTGGACGCGAATAGAGGCGGAGCTTCCAAGGTACGGTTGGATCTCATCCCTTTCTACGAGTTACGCGAGGTATTAAGTAAATTAGTTTACTTTCTGCAAAATTTTAAATGTATGATCATGTCTCCACAACATAAGGTTGCATGCTAGATATGTGGTTAAAATAATTTGAGAAATTATTTATGCTAAACCTTCCGCTGCACGTAATTAAATTTTAAAATTACGAACTCGTATCCATGTCAACATGCACCCGGTCCCAACAGTGGTATCAGAGCCAGTTAGTGTTCGACATAATCATATAATTGTTTTGCGGAAAATTTTGTCATGATCTCTATTTTGGAAAATTTTCCAATTATGGAAACTTTCCAATTATGATAAATTTTAGATTTAGGAATTTCATGGTTTGGAAAACCTCATGAAATTTCGCAAACTCTTGAAATATCCCTATTTCAGAAATTTTATGATAATTGTGAAAACTTCCCATTTTTTGAAACTTTCCAATTTTGGAATTTTCCTATTTTAGGAAATTTTCCAATTTTGGAAATATGTAAGTTTTCTTTATACCAGAAACTTACAAATATTCTGAAAGTTTTTTTTGGAAACTTTCCATTTATTGAAAGCTCGCAATTTTGGGCATTTTCTTTCAAGAAAGTCTAGATAAATTTATGGAACATTAATTGACAATTAAATTCGAATTGGTTTTTAAATTATTAACAAAATTCTTTACTTTGGGGAGTGCCTCGGGGAGCCACCCAAATTAATGTTAGTTGTTGTAATTTAATTTCCTATTTTGAATAAGAATTGTCATGTTTAATTTGGCTACGCCTCGGGGAGCGGGCCAAATTAGATTTACGACAAATTTCTTTTCTTTGGGTATCTGAGCCTTGGGGAGTCACCCAAAGAAAATAATTTGTTGTAATTAATTAGTCCATAAATAAAATATGTGATCAAATCTTGGAAAATTTTATGGTGATTCTCAAACGATAATTTCCTTATTTGATTTCTTACATATTGTTGTCTCCAAAATTAATTAGGAAAATTGTTTCCTATAGAGTTTATTTCCTTAAATAAGATTTTCATGAAAATAATATGTGGTTGAATTAAGGGAATCTGTCTCTTAATTTAATAAGATTTGATTTAGAGAAATCAAAGTCTTAAATATATTATTTCCGAAATTGATTATGACAATTTAGGAAATTGTTTCCCAAAACAATTCCTTGAATAAAGTATGAAATTGGAATAAGGAAATCCGGTTCCTAATTTAATTAATGAGACTTGATAAATTAAGTCACATACATACTTTATTAAGGAAATCGTTAGTACATGACATAATTATATGTCATGAATGTGCTTAGAAAGAAAAGGATGAGACCTAAAACCTTTTACAAAATATTAAGGCCAACACCTTCCATTAATATGGTTAGAACCGGAGTTTTGTTTCTCGTTTGGGTTGATGGACAGATCCATGCCCGGCTTGAAACTCAACATGTTCAAACCATGGAATTAGTTTATGATTAATATAGTTGGAGTCAGAGGTCAATCCTTAGTTTTGGTTGTTGGACACATCCAAGCCTGACTAAACGGTTGAATGAGCTCCAACCATATTAAAACTATTTCTTGATTAATGGGTCAGCCTTAAGCTTGGAGCATCGATTTGTTGTGCCACAGCCAAGGTCGATGTAAAGAGAGGTGCAGTTGGGTGCTATGTATAATGTTGCATACTTGTTAATGAGTTAACAACCCAATGATTTATGCAAACATTCAATTAGTTGATAGCATAAAGTGATAGTTACATATATGTGATATGTAATCGGTATAATTACCTACCTTCATAGCTAAGAATAACTTGATGGCCACAGCCACGGTCGTTCTTATCTATGGTTGGATATCAACCTATTTGGAGATGTTCCTACGATCTCCCGAATTGATAAAAAGGGTTATTCAATTCGAAAAATAAATAAGATTTAATTAATGTATGTTGATACATTCCTTATCATTCTTCTCACATAAGCTCAATTTGTATTTCTAGGATAATCACTTGATCATGTCTTCTCTGAATTTGCGTTCCATTTTGGACACCAATAAGCTGACTGGGCCAAACTTCATGGACTGGCTTCGAAACCTGAGGATAGTCCTCAAGGCAGAAAAGCTTGCTTATGTCCTTGAAGATCAACTTCCCAACCGTCCCCCCGAAAATGCAACTCCAGACCAGTTAGTGGCCTATCAGAAACATGTGACCGATTCTGAACTTGCGAGTTGCATCATGCTAGCCGCTATGGTACCTGAGCTACAAAAGCAGCATGAGCATATGGATGCTTATACCATCATCTTCCATCTTCATGAGCTGTTTGACGAGCAGGCGAGATCCGAAAGGTTCGAGGTCTCCAGACTTCTCTTCACCTCTAAGATGCAGGAAGGCACTTCTGTCTCACAGTTTGTGTTGAAGATGTTGGGGTACATTGAGCGACTAAGCACACTCAGATTTGCAATGGATCACGAACTAAGTATTGACTTAATTCTGCATTGTTTTCCCAAAAGTTGTTCACAATTTGTGATGAACTATCGGATGAATAAGCTGGAGACTACCATTCCTGAGTTGCTCAACCTGCTGAAGACTATAGAGCCTTCTGTAAAGCAGGATCAAAAGACGGTACTGTTAGTTGGTTCCTCGAAGAAAGGCTCTAAGAGGAAGGCCAAAGAACAGAATAAGGAAAGAAGAAAAAGGCCAAAAAGACTGAAAAGACCCCAAAAGGCACTTGCCATCACTGTGGCAAGGAGGGTCACTGGCGAAGAAACTGCAAGGTTTATCTTGAGTCCTTGAAGAAGAAGGCATCCGATGCCCCATCCTCTTCAGGTATCTTCGTTATTGAATATCACTCTATTTCCTCAACCACCTGGGTACTTGATACTGGGTGTAGCTCACATATATGTAATGACATACAGGGGCTAAGGAATAGAAGAAGACTCATCAAGGGAGAAGCGAATTTGCGAGTTGGAAATGGAGCAAAGATTGCTGCTGTTGCCATCGGAACATATTTGCTAAAGCTCCCTACTGGACTTGTCTTAAAGTTGGATAATTGTAATTTTGTTCCTTCGTTAATAAAGAACATTGTATCTATTTCATGCTTGAATGAAAAGGGTTATCATTTAACTTTTAGTAACAATTGTTGTTACATAACCTTAAATGGTGTTCTTTATGGGACCGGAACTTTGTGCAATGGTATCTACACGTTAGATTTATCCGGTGACATTTTCAATATCGAAGTTAGCAACAAACATGCTCGAATAGATAATCAAATAGACTGCTATACGTGACATTGTCGTCTTGGCCATATAAGTAAGAAACGCATGACCAAATTACACCGATGTGGAATTCTAGAATCATTTGAACCCGGTTCATTTGATACATACGAATCATGCTTAAAAGGCAAGATGGCCAAATTACCCTTTTCGGAAAAGGTAAACCAGTGGGAGAATTGCTTGGTCTAATACATACTGATGTATGTGGACCAATGTCAACTCTTGCACAAGGAGGCTATAACTACTTCATTACCTTTATCGATGATCACTCACGATTCGGGTATGTGTTCTTGATGAAACACAAATCTGAAGCTTTTGAGAAATTCAAAGAGTTCAGAAATGAAGTAGAGAAACAGCTTGGCAAAAGTATTAAGATACTTCTATTCGATCGGGGTGATGAATACTTAAGTCAAGAGTTTCAAGATTATCTTAGGGACAATGAGATATTGTCTCAATGGACTCCGCCGTATACACAACAACATAATGGTGTATCTGAGAGGCGTAACTGAACCTTGATGGACATGGTTAGATCTATGATGAATCATGCAACTCTTCCAAAATCTTTTTGGGGCTATGCGCTTAAGACAGCTGTTTACTTGCTAAACAGAGTCCCGACCAAGGTAGGTCTCTACTACTCCATATGAGACGTGGAATAGTAAGAAACCTCACTTAACTCACCTTAAGACATGGGGTTGTCCTGCTTATGTGAAGCGGACTGTATCAGACAAATTGGATGCTAAGTCTGATAAATGTCTATTTATTGGATACCCTAAGGAAACAAAGGGTTACCAATTCTATCATCCCTTGGAACAAAAGGTGTTTGTTTCAAGGCATGCTGTATTTCTGGAAAAAGAATTTCTTTTACAAGAAAATAGTGGGAGTAGTATTGAACTTGAAGAAGTTCAAGAAACTCGAATAGACATTACAGAGACACCTAGTCTAGACCCACAACCAATAACTCATAATGATGAGCTATCAGTTGAACCTAAAACAACACCACTTCTTCGTAGATCTGATAGGACACGCAATATTCCAGAGAGATACGGATTTCTCGTAAGTGAATCGAATGACGTGTTACTCATTAGCGATGACGAACCTATCAGTTATGATGATGTTCTGAAAAGTTCAGAAAGGGACAAATGACTTGAAGCCATGAAGTCGGAAATGGATTCCATGTACGAAAATCAAGTATGGGACTTGGTTAACCCACCTGAAGGGATTAAGCCCATAGGGTGCAAGTGGGTTTTTAAGAGGAAAACCGACATGGAAGGTAATGTTGTTACCTTTAAGGCTAGATTAGTGGCAAAAGGATATCGTCAGAAACAAGGAATTGATTATGACGAAACCTATTCGCCAGTAGCTATGCTTAAATCCATTCGGATGCTCCTGGCCATAGCAGCTCATTATGATTATGAGATATGTCAAATGGATGTGAAAACAGCTTTCCTTAATGGAAACCTGCTTGAGGATGTATACATGATACAACCTGAAGGTTTCACATCGGTTGATAAAACCAAAGTATGCAAGCTTCGACGATCCATATATGGACTAAAGCAAGAATCCAGGAGCTGGAACATCCGTTTTGATGAGACAATCAAAGAGTTTGATTTCTCACAAAATCCTGACGAACCTTGTGTGTACAAGAAGGTTAGTGGGAGTGCAGTCGTATTCCTAGTATTATATGTCGATGACATATTGCTTATAGGAAACGATATATCAGTCTTACAGTCGGTTAAAATTTGGTTGTCCAAAACTTTCTCCATGAAAGACCTGGGAGAAGCAACCTATATCCTTGGGATTAGAATCTATAGAGATAGATCAAAACGGTTGTTTGGTCTTTCGCAGTCTACATATATAGACCGAGTGCTAAAAAGGTTTAGCATGTCGGAATCCAAGAAAGGTTACCTTCCCATCAGGCATGGGATCAACCTTTCAAAGTCTATGTGTC
>JAGFNQ010001264.1:239929-279328 GCA_024364735.1 Boesenbergia rotunda | reverse complement strand
AAGTCATGCAAAATATCTAAACGCAAATACTTGGATAAATTCTATGTGATCTAACTTAAACTAAGAATCTGTGACAAATGCACTTTAAATCTTTTATTCATCTTGTCCCTAGGACCTCTCCAAGGTCAGCCACCACACACACGTCGCTCAGCACCGCCTCGTCGCCTTCCTTCAGAATTGCTTGCCTTTACCTTTACCTGCAGCAAGAGGAAATGCAACTAATAAGCATAAAGCTTAGCAAGTACTATCTAGCTCACAAAATCTCAAAATGTGCAAGCATGCTTTTTAAACAATGTGAAATCACATGAGATACTTTTATGCTTAAAAGAAACATTAAAAACATGTATAACTCAAAACATGCATACTCAAGCATTAATAAGTCTTAACTCACATTTTCCTTGGCTTAACTTGAAACTTTAGCAATTCTTTAACTTTAAATCTTTCTTTAACTTTTAGAAAACTTCCTTAAACATTAGAAAAACTTTGCTAAAGCATATACATGAAAATAATAACTCACTTGGATCCACTTAAGACGTAAGTACCATCTTATGCGCGTTCCCTAAAAGGTTGGGGTAGCGAGCCACCAATCCTAATAGAGCAGACCTTGGTCTACCAGGGCCAAGACCTTGGAATTGGACACCTGGATTTCTTTAACGACGCCCTTGGACGCCGGGTACTGGCCTTAGAAAATAAAATACTTACTTTTTCTTATCTTGAATGCCTTGGCATTTTAACGAGCACCTTGTGTGCCCAAATCCCTAAGTCTTGACTTTTGGGGATTTCTTATGGCCTTGGCCTTTTCTTTTCTTATCTTTATCTTCTCTTTGCTTTCCTCATAACTTTTCTTAGCCCCTAACCTCATATAGGGTACTTAATCAAACTTATACTAGCATGGATTAAACTAGGGTTACATGCAAAATCATAAACTAAAGGAAAATATCTCTTTTAAAACTTTTAAGGGAAAATTCTTGCGGAAAACCGCCTCTTACTGCAGGTGAGCAGTACTTACCTCGATATCTTGGACTTACAACCAAGAACGGCGTCGGAGGTTCCGGAGAAACTCGGAGTCTCGGAGATTTCTTCGCGCTCACGTGTTCCTCTCGTCGTGGGGATTCCGAATATCGAAAAATCTCTCGGAGGAGAGCCTTGGCCGGCCACCGGAGGAGAGCCTTAGGGCTTGGTGTGTTTTCGCCCAAGAGGATAGAGGAGGCGGCGTGCGTGGATTTTGGGCGAGGAAGGGTTTTTTTGGTTGAGAGGGAGTTGCCGAATAAAAATAAAAGAATCACTTATGTTCTTCTATTTATACCAAGGGGTATTTCGGTTCAACTTATAACTTAACTTAATATCTCTCTATTTCCTTTCAGCACACCCCAGCTGGGGCTCCTGGTTAACCCGACCAACTTAAGTCGTTGATCCCACGGGAGGTCTCGGGTTCAAAACTCGCCCAGGCAACTTTTGCCGAAAACTCTATTTCTTTTAATAAAAATACTAAACGGACTCGCAAAATTCCATAAAAATATTCTAAAAATTCCTAAAAATATCTAGAATATTTCTAAAACATTTTTAAATAGTTCTAAGGACTTTAAGAAATTCAATATGGAAATTTCGGGGTGTTACATGAAATTGGAATTAGGAAATCCGGTTCCTAATTCAATTAATGAGACTTGATAAATTAAGTCACATACATACTTTATTAAGGAAATTGTTAGTCATGACATGATTATATATCATGAATATGCTTAGAAAAGAAAGGATGAGACTTAAAACCCCTTACAAAATATTAAGGCCAACACCTTCCATTAATATGGTTAGAATCGGAGTTTTGTTTCTCGTTTGGGTTGATGGACACATCCATGCCCGGCTTGAACCTCAACATGTTCAAACCATGGAATTAGTTTATGAATAATATTGTTGGAGTCAGAGGTCAATCCTTAGTTTTGGTTGTTGGACACATCCAAGCCTGACTAAACGGTTGAATGAACTCCAACCATATTAAAACTATTTCTCGATTAATGGGCCAGCCTTAAGCTTGGAGCATCAATTTGATGTGCCACAGCCAAGGTCGATGTCAAGAGAGGTGCAGTTGGGTGCTATGTATAATGTTGCATACTTGTTAATGAGTTAACAACCCAATGATTTATGCAAACATTCAATTAGTTAATAGCATAAAGTGATAGTTACATATATGTGATATGTAATCGGTATAATTACCTACCTTCATAGCTAAGAAAAACTTGATGGCCACAACCATGGTTGTTCTTATCTATGGTTGGATATTAACCTAATTGGAGATGCTCCTACGATCTCCCGAATTGATAAAAAGGGTTATTCAATTCGAAAAATAAATAGGATTTAATTAATATATATTGATGCATTCTTTATCATTCTTCTCACATAAGCTCAATTTGTATTTCTAGGATAATCACTCGATCATGTCTTCTCTGAATTTGCGTTCCATTTTGGATACCAATAAGTTAACTAAGGACAAAAGGATTGAAAAGGCACCAAAAGGCACTTGCCATCACTGTGGCAAGGAGGGCCACTGGCGAAGAAACTACAAGGTGTATCTTGGGTCCTTGAAGAAGAAGGCATCCGATGCCCCATCCTCTTCAGGCATCTTCGTTATTGAATGTCACTCTATTTCCTCGTACACCTGGGTACTTGATACTGGGTGTAGCTCACAATATGTAATGACATACAAGGGCTAAGGAATAATAGAAGAAGACTCGTCAAGGGAGAAGCGAATTTGCGAGTTGGAAATGGAGCAAAGATTGCTGCTATTGCCATCGGAACATATTTACTAAAGCTCCCTACTGGACTTGTCTTAGAATTGGATAATTGTTATTTTGTTCCTTTATTAATAAAGAACATTGTATCTATTTCATGCTTGAATGAAAAGGGTTATCATTTAACATTTAGTAACAATTGTTGTTACATAACTTTAAATGGTGTTCTTTATAGGTCCGGAACATTGTGCAATGGTATCCACACGTTAGATTTATCCGGTGACGTTTTCAATATCGAAGTAAGCAACAAACGTGCTCGAATAGATAATCGAATAGACTCCTATATGTGGCATTGTCGTCTTGGCCATGTAAGTAAGAAACGCATGACCAAATTACACCGATGTGGAATTCTGGAATCATTTGAATCCGGTTCATTTGATACATGCGAATCATGCTTAAAAGGCAAGATGGCTAAATTACCCTTTTCCGGAAAAGGTAATCCAGTGGGAGAATTGCTTGGTCTAATACATACTGATGTATGTGGACCAATGTCGACTCTTGCACAAGGAGGCTATAGCTACTTCATTACCTTTATCGATGATCACTCACGATTCGGGTATGTGTTCTTGATGAAACACAAATCTGAAGCATTTGAGAAATTCAAAGAGTTCAGAAATGAAGTAGAGAAACAGCTATGCAAAAGTATTAAGATACTTCGATCCGATCGGGGTGGTGAATACTTAAGTCAAGAGTTTCAAGATTATCTTAGGGACAATGGGATATTGTCCCAATGGACTCCGCCATATACACCACAACATAATGGTGTATCTGAGAGCCGTAATCGATCCTTCATGGACATGGTTAGATCTATGATGAATCATGCAACTCTTCCAAAATCCTTTTGGGGCTATGCACGTAAGACAGCTGTTTACTTGCTAAACAGAGTCCCGACCAAGGTAGTCTCTACTACTCCATATGAGACATGGAATAGTAAGAAACCTCACTTAACTCACCTTAAGATATGGGGTTGTCCTGCTTATGTGAAGCAGACTATATCAGACAAATTGGATGCTAAGTCTGATAAATGTCTATTTATTGGATACCCTAAGGAAACGAAGGGTTACCAATTCTATCATCCCTTGGAACAAAAGGTGTTTGTTTCAAGGTATGCTGTATTTCTGGAAAAAGAATTTCTTTTACAAGAAAACAGTGGGAGTGGCATTGAACTTGATGAAGTTCAAGAAACTCCAATAGGCATTACAGAGACACCTAGTCAAGACCCACAACTAATAACTCATAATAATGAGCTATCAGTTGAACCTAAAACAACACCACCTCTTCGTAGGTTTGATAGGACACGCAATATTCCAGAGAGATACAGATTTCTCATAAGTGAATCGAACGACGTGTTACTCATTAACGATGACGAACCTATCAGTTATGAAGATGTTCTGAAAAGTTCAGAAAGGGACAAATGGCTTGAAGCCATGAAGTCGGAAATGGATTCCATGTACGAAAACCAAGTATGGGACTTGGTTAACCCACCTGAAGGGATTAAGCCCATAGGGTGCAAGTGGGTTTTCAAGAAGAAAACCGACATGGAAGGTAATGTTGTTACCTTTAAGGCTAGATTAGTGGCAAAAGGATATCGTCAGAAATAAGGAATTGATTATGACGAAACCTATTCGCTAGTAGCTATGCTTAAATCCATTCGGATGCTCCTAGCCATAGCAGCTCATTATGATTATGAGATATGACAAATGGATGTGAAAACAGCTTTCCTTAATGGAAACCTGCTTGAGGATGTATACATGATACAACCTGAAGGATTCACATCGGTTGATAAAACCAAAGTATGCAAGCTTCAACGATCCATATATGGACTGAAGCAAGCATCTAGGAGCTGGAACATCCGTTTTGATGAGACAATCAAAGAGTTTGATTTCTCACAAAATCCTGACGAACCTTGTGTGTATAAGATGGTTAGTGGGAGTGCAGTCATATTCCTAGTATTATATGTCGATGACATATTACTTATAGGAAACGATATATCAGTCTTACAGTCGGTTAAAATTTGGTTGTCCAAAACTTTCTCCATGAAAGACCAGGGAGAAGCAACCTATATCCTTGGGATTAGAATCTATAGAGATAGATCAAAACGGTTTCTTGGTCTTTCGCAGTCTACATATATAGACCGAGTGCTAAAAAGGTTTAGCATGTCGGAATCCAAGAAAGGTTACCTTCCCATCAGGCATGGGATCAACCTTTCAAAGTCTATATGTCCGCGCACAGAAGACGAGAGGATTTGCATGAATAAGATTCCTTATGCATCCGCGATAGGATCTATCATGTATGCTTTGTTATGTACTAGGCCCGATGTATCGTATGCTGTGAGTATCACGAGCAAATTCTAGTGTGATCCAGGAATGGATCATTGGGCGGCTGTCAAGACAATCCTTAAGTACTTATGAAGAACTAATGATGTGTTCCTAATATATGGAGAAGGAGATATGGTAAAATAGGGGTATACAGATGCCAGTTTCCAGACAGATAAGAATGATTCCAAATCTCAGTCTGGATACGTATTTACTTTGAATGGAGGCGCAATAAGTTGGAAGAGTTCCAAACAAGACACCGTAGCGGATTCCACCACGGAAGCGGAATATATCGTACCTTCGGAAGCAGCAAAGGAAGCAGTCTGGATCAAGAAGTTTATCTCCAAACTTGGTGTGGTTCCAACCATTGATGAAGCAGTGTCGGTTTACTGCGACAACAATGGAGCTATTGCACAAGCAAAGGAACCAAGGTCTCATCGACGATCCAAACACGTGCTTCGCCGCTATCATCTGATCAGAGAGATTATAAGTAGGAATGATGTACAAATTGAGAAAATTCCCACTGAAAGGAATTTAGCGGATCCTTTAACTAAGGTCTTGCCTCAGAACAAGTTTGAGGGTCATGTTAGAGCCTGTGGTATTAGATACCGTAGCGATGGCATTAGGCCAAGTGGGAGTTTGTTAGTGATATGAGAGAAGTGTCCTAAGGCAATCGCCTTATGATTGTAAATATTTATTTTAATAAATGAAAATTCACTATTTGAGTATACATATTTATGTATTTGATTGGGATCTTAAACTCATCTACTGAATGTTCGCAATACAATTCACAGCATAAGAGAATTTGTGATGGGATCACAACTAGTGATTATCTCTACATGTGCAATTGTGAAGTATTGAAAATATCCCTAGTCGATGAATTGATAAATACGGACACTATCAATTCTGTTGAGACTAGCATGGGTTATTCTCTAATCAGCTGATTCTCACTGGCTGGTGACATTGGGATGCCCGGCGATAAACATGGATGCTAGTTAAGGGAACTAGTTCATTGGAGTGACTAGCTGTAAAACTTCATATGGTAGTCTATACATAGACAGGTCAGTGAAGTTCTTACCACAGCTTAAGTGCGATGTTCCTTTGACTTGCGGTGTTCAAGTCATCTTGGTCATGGAGACTTATACTTTAACATCGTAAGCAAGCATCTCCAAGGAGGTGTGGACCCAGGATGGTTGGGTACAAGCCGAAGTGCCCGAAGATGTTTGAACAGCCTACAAATGATTCACCACTCCTTGCGAGGAGATGTATACCCAGGCCTATCGTCGGATTGATACTCAAAGCCTCTGGCCAGAGCATGTCATGTTTAGAGTATGAGTCTCTTAAATACATGAGAGTAATTAGAAATCCAAAGGACGAGAAAGACACTACTTGGGCTAGGTGTGACGTAGTCAGCCTATTGGGGACTGACACACACAGACCATGTCCTGAACCAAGTGGGTATAATATGGTGAAGGGAATGAGGCACGATTCATTAGACCTACTGAAGGGTTTCAGAATAATTTCTGAGGTCAACCGTTGATCTTTCGATTAATTGGGGATCATGATGTACTACTAGGTGCCACTCATGATCGTTCTATAATTGATAAATTATAGATGGCCAACATAAATCGAAAGCCTATTTAGTCACACGCACTACGAGTAATCCGAGGGATTTAAAACGAGTTGAAAATTGGATTTTCTGATCAAGAGAAATAAGTCGAATCTGAATTAATCAGAGGCGCAACGGAAGCTAAAAATGGCTAAGTCTTTTGAAGGCTTATTGGGCGAATTAAATGAGTTTAATTCGCGATGGCTTTGGCTTGGTGTGGCCGGCCAAAGAGGGTGCCCACCCTCTTTGGTTTGGCCGGCCACAACAAAGGGGAGAAACCAATTAATTTGGTTTAATTAATAAAATAAATCTAGCGCGATTTGTTTTATAGATTATGGATAAATAAATTTGTATAAAGAAATTTATATAAAAAAGTTTATAGAAATTTATTCTTTTTATGAAAATTAAAATGATCCATGGAATGGTTTATTTTAATTTTATAAAATCAATTATGAATTGATTTTTACATAATAAGAAAACTTATAAATTTCTTGTAAAATTTATTCCATAATAAAAGGAGAGGTGTATTTGTTTTATTATAAAGTTAGTTATAATAAAACTTGGCTTAAACGGAATAATTCATATGAAAATTTATAGGATAAATTTCTTATGAAAATTCCGTTAAGAGTGAGACTTGGCAAGGGAGAGGCTAATATATAAAGGAACCAAAGGCAAGCCTTGAATTCCCAATTGAGTTATCAAGAGATTAATTCTCTCCCTCTCTCTTAATCTCTCCCTCTCCTTCTCCTTTCCTCCTAGGGCCGGCGCCCCCTTTGCTCACCCTAGGGCCGGCGTCCACTCCACCTATGGCCGGCGCACCACCCTCCCCTTCCTAGGGTTGGCGTGAGCAACATCCACCAAGGAGGAGCCAAAGAAGAAGAAGAAGAAGCGGATTGCAACTCCTTCCTTCGCGGAATTTAGATTCCATTTCTTGGTGGTTAGTTTCCTTTCTTCTCTCTTGATCTTCTAGTTGTGCCTTTAGAGAATCTAGTAGTTCTCGTCGTCACAAAACTCGTGACTTTGCGAAGTCATCTCGAAGAGAACTCGGCGTGGACGCGAATAGAGGCGAAGCTTCCAAGGGACGCTACGGTTGGATCTCGTCCCTTTCTTCGAGTTACGCGAGGTACAAAGTAAATTAGTTTACTTTTTCTGCAAAATTTTAATTTATGATCATGCCCACACATCATAAGGTCGCATGCTAAATACGTGGTTAAAAATAATTTAAGAAATTATTTTATGCTAATTCTTCCACTGCACGTAAATATTTTAAAATTTACGAACCCGTATCCTTGTCAACATGCACCCGGTTCCCAACAACTACCACACCAAGTGTCCAAGGAAGAAATAGCTCAAGAAAATGGGACACTTGAGGAGTTGGGAGAAAGAAGAAAGGAGGAAGCGAAGATCACAACAAGGAGGGACTACAAGTGTAAGGGAGGTAATCCCTAATATTAAATTTAAATGCAATTCAAATTTGAATTCCTCCTTGCATGATAAAAATAGAATTAATCATTCATTTATGCATGCTAAAATTAATGAAAATTGTTTGCTTGTGCATAACCATGGTTTTAGATATAATGATAGGACTAGGGTTAACAAGGTAGATCAAAACCCTAGAAAGGTCATGCATCATGAAAAATCAAAGGCCTCTAGACCTAAGGATTAAGGCAAAAATCCCATGAAGGAGAGGAATGTGCCTAGAAAGGAGTGTAGGTCTAGGAATGTCCAAAGCGGACATGTGGATTCTAGGTTTAGGAACCTAGATAGGGAGAATCAAGCTTTAAGGGAAAAGCTTGATAGATTGGAGAAAACCCTAAAGAGATTTACTATTGGATCTAAGGGTTTAGATATGGTGTTGGCTTGTTTAAACCGTACCAATGATAGATCGGGGGTTGGGTACAGGTCTAAGAACTCCCCTGCCATGGGGAAGAAATATGCTAGGGTAGCATATGACTATGGCAAGAAGGGGGAGTCCAAAAATGGCAAGGGGATGCCATTTAAAGGGAAAAAGAAGGACTTAACCAAAGACGAGGTGTCTAAGGTTAAGAGTGTCAAGTTTGTAGGCCAAGAGTCACCGGTGGAACACCGATGTGGCCTAGTGATGCTTGAGTCACATAGGGAGGTGGCTAGGGCTAAGAGCTTAAGGGGGAGCTCTAGGAGCGTTTGGGATATATGGTGAGTGGACCTTAGGAGGGGGTGCTCCTAGAGGTCTAGATGGACCATGGAGTGTGGCAAAAGAATTGAAGACGGACTTGAGTCTCAATTCTTGGGTTTTAGTACGATGTTGAGTTTCATGCATTGAAATATGACATTAGGGTCATATATCATGAAGGTTGGTTTTTGATGTACAATTGCCATATAAATTAATGCAAGGGATGCATTGTGGATTAGTATGGGCAGAGACATCAAGGGGATACCAAAACTAGGACTTTTGGTTAAGGTTTGAGTGAACCTTTTTGCTAGTTTTGGGTTTTGCGTCAAACATAGGAATGGTGATAGATACATTTTGGAATATATTTTTCCCAAGTAGGTATGGGTACCACAAATGTCTCCACAAATTTTGAGAATTTTTGGAGATTTGTGAAATTTCTGGCGCATTTCTGAATTTCATCAGAAAGGCTGAAATTCTGATTTTCAGAGTATCAGTCGACTGCCCTGGGGGTCAGTCGACTGGTCAAGGCTGATTTTTATATCAGCAGCGTGTTTGGGGTCCAAATGATGAAAAGCAAGTATATGCGGGGCTAGTACACATTGTTTATAATCTTTGGGGATTGAAACAAAACCAATAATTGGGATATTGTTGGGATTTTTTTATGTTAGGCAAAGGGGGAGAAGTGTTGGATTTAAGTTGGGAAACCAAACACTCCTTTACTAGAAACCCTAGGTTTAGGGGGAGCTAAGATTAAGGGGGAGCATGGTTGCTCCATTCTTGGCGTAAGGGGAACCTTGGAGAGGTTCTTAAAAAGCCTTTGTAAGTCCAATGTAGAGGGAGCTTGAGAAAAGCTTTAAAAAGCCCATTTTGGTGAAAAATCCTAACTTCGAAGGTTAGGTGTGGGATGCCTTGGGATAGGATCCATTTTTGCATTGCATATGCATTATTTTTCTATTTGACTACTATTTTGCTTTCCCAAACTTAAACGTATTGCCAAACATCAAAAAGGGGGAGACTGTTGATGCAATCTTAGGTCCGGAGCGACCAAGTGTTTTGATGTTTGGGCAAAGAGTTTATGTTAGGTTTACCCTTGTGTTCTTATATATGTATGTTGAGTATGCAGGTTGTACAGGTACTCATATTGACTTGACTGACGGCCTCGGTACGGTGAAGGGTGGCATGGAGAGAAGCTGGAGGCTTGTGTGCACCCGAGGGACCTTGATGGAGCAGGGACGATGAGCTGAGGGGCGCGGACTTCAAGGCATGAGTGAAGGATGGCATGGAGGCAAGCTGGAGGTTTGTGTGCATCCGAGGGACGGGAGCCGAAGATGAAGAGGGCGCGAAGGTGATAGTCGAGGCTGCGGATGAGGAGTGAGTCGAGTCGTGAGGGTATGAGTGTTGTGTGATTGTACTTGAGAAATCCTAGGGTTTGAGTGCGGAGGCGAATGTACTCTAGAAGGGTAACCTTAGGTGGGTGAGTAGACCAGTCGACTGGCCTGGGGGCAGTCGACTAATGAAATTCACAGAAAGGTCTCAGCCCTGGGACCAGTCGACTGCCTTGGGGGTAGTCGACTGGTAGGTGGCTGGTGAGTTGGTTGAGAATTCGAACGTTGGGGTGCAACGGTCGAATTTCAGTGGCACCAGTCGACTGCCCTGGGGGCAATCGACTGGTAGCGAGGGTTTTAGCCCGAGTTCTATTTAAAGAGGACTTCGTGGTGGCTGAGATTCTTGACGAAACTCGCTTGGGTAAAGTGAGTTAGTAGTCTTTTGTGCCCAGATAGTGTCAAGGTGATTGTGGTGAGGTTTCTCCACCCACAAGGAGTGACGAGGGCTAGCCGGAGGTTATCCGGGGAATGATCCACCGACGGATTCTTGGATTAGTCATCCGGCCGGGGTGGATACCAAGTAAAATCAGGTTGTTAGTGTTTGTTTATTGTTGTTAGTTTTTATTTTGTTTGTATTTCCGCTGTGCAACTAACAACGTAGGAGAAAAGAATCGACGAAACGCTATTCACCCCCCTCTAGCACACCGAAAATGATCCATCAGTTCCTTCCGAAATGAACCAGATATATCTTTGGCATCTTAGGCTTGGTCATATTAACCTTAGTTGGATTCAAAATGTCGATAGCTGATGGGCCCTCGGGTTCATCGGTGGTGGGAGACTTCCCAACCTTTGAATCTTGCTTGGAAGGTAAGACGACCGAGAGGCTTCCAAGGCTGAGGGGTATAGAGCCAAAGATATGTTAGAATTAGTTCATTCTGATTTGTGTAGGTCTTAGTCTATCCAAGATAGAGGTAGCCTTGAATACTTCGTCTATTTTATGGACGATCATTCAAGGTATAGGTACATTTATTTGATGTATCGCAAGTCTGAATACTTTGATGAAATCAAAGAGATCAAGGCTGACGCGGAGAAACATCAAGGTAAAAGTATCGCGACACTACGATCAGATCGTTGTGGCAAGTACCTCTTGGTAGAGGTTTAGGACTTACTTATCAGAGGCTGGGAGTCAATCCCAATTGACTGCACCCGGTACACCCCAACAGAACGGTGTAGTAGAAAGATGGAAAATGACTCTTATGGTGATAGTTAGGATAATGGTGAGCTACTCTGAGTTGCTAGATTCGTTCTCGGGATATGCTCTGGAAATGACAACATACATACTTGATACCATCTAGGTCAGTACTCTCTACTCCCATAGAAATGTGGACTGAGCGAAAGCCTAGTCTAAGTCATATTCAGATTTGGGGTAGCTCAGCACATGTTCTGAGAGGGGATACTGATAAGTTGGAATCTCGTACGCTTGTTCGTAGGCTATCCTAGAGGAACGAAAAATGGTTCTATATTCCTAAGGATCAGAGGGTAATCGTTGGCAGGAATACCCATTTCTTAGAGGAAGACTATGTGAAGAACCACAAGCCCATGAGTAGATCCACTATGTGAAAATTGATGATAGACTTCGCCACAGGTTACTTCGGTGATTTAGTTTAACAAAGTAATATATGTTAATCAACTTCAGTAATAGATTTAATGAAGTAAATTCTATTTTAGACTTCGCAGAATTAAAATTGCAATTCTCACTATAATTTTATCTGATATTTTACTTCATTAAAAATATTCAACGAAGTATTAGTTACAAAATAAAATCTATATATGAACCTGTATACCGAAGTAATAAGTTTGAACCAAGTAATATGTTATCATATTAATATATTAACAATGTTATCAGTAATATATTAATATATTAATATGTTAATATATTAATACCACGCCTGCACCTGTGCCTCCCCCAAACCCCAACACATCGATCGTTCTTTCCCTTACACCGCGCATGTGCCTCCCCCATCTGCCCGACACTGCGTCTCCCTCTTCTGCTCGATGACTCACAAGCACTGCCCCTTTGCCACAAGTGCCTCCCCCTCTGCCTGACGACTCAGAAGCCCCTCCTCCTCTGCTCGACAAAGCACAAGAACCTCCTCCTCTGCTCGACGATGCACAAGTGCCTCCCCCTCTACTCGACGCACAAGCTTGAGGTTTACCATCGTCTCCTTCGATTTTTTCTCTTCTTTTCCTTTCGGTTTTCTTCCCTCTCCCAGAACCTTCTTCCCTTTCCCTGTAATGCAAATAATGGGGTCGGGCTTCTACCACTCTCTTTGATTTGGGCACATTTAAACAACATCAGTATGGGAAAAGGGAGGAGCGAACGACAAAAATCTTGATTGAGTTAGCCATAGCTAACTCAATCAAGATTTTTATTGTTTACCACATCTTATCTTATATTACCCACAGATTGTCTTTGAACATATTATACCATTTCAATCTCCTCTCTTTTTTTTTCTAATTCATTAGAGTTAAAATTGTTCTTAAATAATATATATTTTCCATGTAGTGTTGTTTGGTAGGGGGCGTTGTGGTAGACAGGGTGAATAACAATTTCTTTTTTTTCCATGCAGTTATTGTGCTACTAAAATATGCAACATAATATAAATGAAACATTAAAATCAGAAGTCTTAACAACAGTTAAGTGATCAATGATTAGTCCTCTTAAGAGTTTTCAATAGTTAAGTGATCAATGATTAGTCCTATTAAGAATTTAACTAACCCTCTGCTCAAAGGAAATTTTTATATATATATCAATGTTTTCCCTTATTTACATACAAATCTACATACTACACATGTTCAACAATTGTTCCTCAATTACAAAAATTGTAAACTTTCTGAAGTAATACTTGATCCACATACCTACCTCTTTAAATTACATACAAATCTACATACTTCACATGTTCAACAATTGATCTTCAATTAAAAAAAGTGTACAATATCTAAGCAATAATTGATTTTCAATTATAGCATAAGCAAACTGGTCAAATAAGTTCCCTAGTATGTTAATGTTGCAAGAAAAATTTTTCCATACCACCTACCTCTTTGAATTGTCTCATCTTACTTATATTAGATTTTACAAATTGAAATTCCATGAATGTTACAATTTGATGTACATGTAGTTTTTTTTAACTTTTGTTTATTTACTTTAATTTCATCATATTTTGACCTCTTTATTTGGAGATTTTGTTGTATTGAAATGGATAAATCCTGGATATACTTGGATAGAAGGTCTAAACAATATGAGGAGGGTGTGGAACAGTTCATTAGATTTTGTTTAGGAAATCCCAATATTGACCCCAATGATATTCATTGTCCTTGTTGCAAATGTATCAATCTTAAAAAAGGATTAGTTAAGTCCATTTCTGAGCATCTTTATTTCCATGGTTTTAGTCAAAATTATGTGAATTGGATTTGGCATTGTGAGCCCACCAAAGATGATAATGTAGAAAGGAGCGTCAACCAGGAGCCAATTAATAATTATTATGACAACTTTGAAACTTCGCATATGTGTGAGGTTGCGTATGATAACTATACAGAAAATCCTGACACGTTTATGAAATTTTTGGATGAATCAGAAAAGCCATTATACAAGGGATGCCAACGTTACACAAAGTTGAATGCACTTGTAAAATTGTATAATACCAAAGCAAGACATGGAATGAGTGATGCTCTATTTTCAGATTTTTTATTGGATTTTGGAGATATGCAGTCAAATAATCACAATATACCATCCACAATGTATGAAGCAAAAAAGACATTGAGTTGTTTAGCATTGACTCATGAAAAGATTCATGCTTGTTCTAATGATTGCATTCTATATAGGAAGCAATACAAAGATTGCGTCTGCTGCCCTAAATGTGGCTTGTCACGATGGAAGCTAACCAAGAACAAGGTTGAGAAGAAAGGTGTTCCTGCTAAGGTGGTTTGGTATTTCCCTCCCATTCCAAGATTTAAGCTCATGTTTAAATCTTTAGAGACTTCAAGAAATTTAACATGACATGCAGATACGAAAAGAGTTGTTGGTCAGTTACGTCATCCAGTTGATTCACCATCATGGAAGTTAGTGGATCGTATGTGGCCCGACTTCGAAAGTGAGCCTAGAAATCTTCGCCTAGAACTTGTAGCTGATGGAATTTATCCTTTTAGCAACCTTAGTAATTAGTACAGTTGTTGGCCAATCATGTTGGTCAACTATAATCTGCCTCCAAACATGTGCATGAAAAGGAAATTCATCATCCTAACTATGCTCATTTCAGGTCCAAAGCAGCCTCGAAACGATATAGATGTCTATTTGGAGGTACTAGTTGAAGATTTACAACGATTGTGGGAAGGAGTTGATGGAGTCTATGATGCTTATCTAAAGCAGTTCTTTACTCTTAATGCAGTCTTATTATGGACCATCAATGATTTTCCTACCTACGGTAACCTTAGTGGATGTACTACACATGGTTACTATGCATGCCCAATTTGCGGAGAAGATACTTATGCAAAGCACTTGGAAAATGGGAAGAAAATGTCATTTTCTGGCCATAGACGATTCCTTTCACGGTTTCATCCCTATCGGAGGCAAATGAAAGAGTTTAATGGCATGGAGGAACTTGGAGAAGCAGCTAGACCATTATCCGGGATTAAGTTGTGTGACAAACTATCTAACATAAGGTGTGAGTTTGGAATGAAGATAAGTGTAAGAGAGAATAAAAAAAATCCAAGGATAATAAGTTGGAAGTCAATATAGATGAAAAAGATTTTGATGCAACAAATTTCAGAAAATGTTGGAAGAGGAGTCAATATTTTTTAATATTCCTTACTGGAAACACCTGCATGTTAGGCATTATCTCGATGTTATACACATCAAGAAAAATGTCTTCGAATCCCTCATTAATACTTTAATGAATGTTAAAGGGAAAACCAAGGATAATGTGGGAGCTAGGTTGGACATGGTTGAGATGGGAATTAGGTCAGAATTAACACCTATAGTTGAGGAGAAGAGAACATATCTTCCTCTAGCTGCGTGCTCATTCACAAAAAAAGAAAAGATACAAGTGTGCAAGTCATTAAAGGATATAAAAGTTCCGGAAGGCTTCACCTTGAACATCAACAATATTGTGTGCATGGATCAGCTTAAGTTGACTTGCTTAAAATCTCATGATTGTCATGTTTTAATGCAGTATTTCCTGCCAATAGTCATACGTGATGTCTTGCCAAAACATGTTAGATATGCCATCATAAGATTATGCTTCTTCTTCAAAGATATTTGTTGCAAGATTGTAGATGTAGCCAAGTTAGATAAGCTACAATCTGACTTGGTTGTTACACTCTGCTTATTGGAGCAATATTTTCCCCCATCTTTCTTCGATGTCATGCTTCACTTAACAGTCCATCTTGTTCGAGAAGTTCGATTATGTGGACCAGTTTACTTTAGATGGATGTATCCTTTTGAAAGATGCATGAAGGTGCTTAAGAGTTATGTAGGCAGTTGAAAACATCGTGAAGGTTGTATTGTTCAGAGATATTTAGTAGAAGAAACAATAGAGTTTTGTTCAGAATATCTCAATGGCGTTGATCCTGTTGGGGTCCCTCAATCAATTCGACACCCCAAAGAAAATGTTTCTGGCTTTTCAGCATTTAGTGCACCACTTATAGTGCAACAAGTTGATCTTCAACAAGCTCATTTGACTGTGCTAGAAAATACAGAAGAAGTATCTCCCTATATAATGTGAGTGTATTGTATTAATTTTTAAATTCCGCATATGTAGTTCAAATTATCTACTGTCTGACACATTTATATATAAATAATTCTATAGTGAACATAAAAACTTTTTGAAATCAATGTTTCCCAAAAAAGAGAATGATGAAAGGTGGATACAAGATGCTCACAACAAGAGATTTATTGATTGGTTTCGTTCAAAGGTAGATACTAGATGCATCATCTTTTTTATCCATTTATGGTGAACAAGTTATAGATACTATTTTAACCACCCTATTCAAATTAAATACATGTAAGGTGGCTGCTGAAATTGATAGTTGTAATGGTGGAACGACATCGACATTAACATGGTTGGCCCATGGACCGCGTGTTCAAGTCCTTAAGTATAATAGTTATGTGATAAATGACAATTTATAGCTAACAAAGGCACGGGATGCTGAAAGAGTTTGCCAAAATAGTAGGGTTTCTCTAGTTACCAACACCATGCTCGTTTGTAGTGCCAAAGGTAAGAATCCCTTGCTAGCTGATGTGTAGTGTTTCTATGGAGTGATTGAAGAAATATGGGAATTAGACTATCATAAATTTCATGTTCCTCTTTTCAAGTGTGCATGGGTTACAAATGATAAAGGAATAATTGTAACGCCCCAAATTTTTGGGCTTGTTTTTCTTTTCTCAATGCAATTGTACGACTTTATTTGATAAGAAATAAAAGTCCCAATATGTGATTTCATAAAACCCCTATATGCGATTGCATAAATTTTAATTGATGATTTCATGTGATTGCATAAGAGTATGATTTCATGTGATTACATTATGATGTGATTATGCAAAATGCGAAGTATGTAATTTCATGATTGATTATAAGATTTGATTAAGAGGGATTATGAAATTACATAAGGAGTGAAATGTGATTCATGAATCACATATGTGATTTCATGAATTCGAATTCATGAAATCATATGGAATGGAATGGGCTTAGTGGGCTTATGCTTGATTAAAACCAAGAGGAGCAAAAATGTGCTCTCACCAAGGATTGAACCTTGGTACTCTTGGCAAGCAAAGCCTTGAGGAGTAGACTTGGTGACCATCTCACCAGGGGAGAAGATGTTGAGAAGGAAGTAGGGAAATCCTTGTTAAGGGTTAGGGAAGGTAAAGAGGTGGAAGAAAACTCTTGGTGAAACACCCCTTGGTGAAAGGGTGCTTAGTGAAGAGGCACCATGCCTCTTTACCAAGTATAAAAGGGGGAGGAGAGTGTGAGAGCACAATCACTCATTCCCTCCTCTTGCTATTGCCGAGAGCCCCCTTCCACTCCTCCCTCCAAACACTAATCTTCCTCCCCTCCCCCAAGTGGCCGAAAGCCACCTTCTTCTCCCCTTCTCCACCGAAGCCAAGCAACACTCTCCCCTTGTGGTTGCCGAAACCCAAGGTTAGGGTTGACATTCCCTAAACTCCCTTGAGTACCTCTTGCAAGACAAGGAGCATTCAAGGATCTCAAGGGCAAGGACCAAGGGCACCATCCCTCCAAGTTAAGAGTACCATCCCTCCAAGTTAAGGGTACCATCCCTCCAAGTTAAGGGTACCATCCCTCCAAGTTAAGGGTATACCCTAAGGATTTAGCGAAAAAGGTAAGTGCCCCTCGCCTGTAGCATAATTGTTTGCGAATAAGTTGCATGATGTCCTCTAAAGTTTCGGCCACTACCCTAACCAAGGGTTAGGGTGTGCCATATGCTACTACATGTTTGATTAAATGCTACATAATGTATGGAATGTTGTATGATAAATTCTTGATGACATGTATGTTTCGGCCAACCCTAAACTAGGGTTAGGCCTTGGACAAAACCCCATGCTATGATTGCTTCCATGATGCTTGATATGATTATGAGGAAATACAACTCAATGCAAGAGGTCCAACCTCTTTACAACATTCGGCCAACCCAAGAATAGGGTTAGGTCCTAAACCTATTTACATGCCATGCTACCCTAATGAATGCTTATGATATTGCATGCTTTGAATGACATGAACCATGCTTGTATGATCTAGGAAAGTGAAGAATGCATGATGATGATTTTCGGCCAAGGGAACCCTTGGACCTTATTTATGTTCACTTTTCATGAAAGCATGTTATACTATGATATGAATGAAATGCATGAATGAATACCTATGTAATGCATAAATAGTTATCATGGATTATGAGTTTATGTATGATGAAGGCTAAGGCCTAAAGTAATGCTCCCTTGAAAGGAAGGGACTAAGAGCATGCTTAAAAGGGAAATGTACATGATAACTATGTTACTTTATGATAGGCTTGTACCACAAACTCTTAAATGAGTTCATGATGGGTCCTAGGCTGAAGGACTTTTTGAGAAGGCCTAGAGACCCCCAGGCTGAAGGATTTTCAAGAAGGCCTAATAAGGAACCCTTCTAGGTCAAGGCTAGCTACCTTGTGCCTAAATAGGGTTCATGTGCACAAAACTAAGGGTACAAGCCGGGGCCCCCAAAAGATGACTATGTTATATTCAAGTACTATGTATATGTTTTCAAAAGGAAATCTTTTCATAAAATTACTATGCTCACTATGTCTACTATGCTTAATGATCCCATGTCTTAACACGTTATGTTTACCATGCTTAATGACTTCTATGCTTAACATGTTATGCTTCTATGCTATACTTGATATGCTTACGAATTGACGACGTTTTGTGAGTAGGACAAGGCCTTACTAAGCATTGCTTATAGTTTTAGTGTTCTTATGCTACAGGACACTAACTAAGGAAGCTGCAGGAAGAAGAGCAAGGGAAATGTGATAGTGACGGTGGATTAAAGATCTTGCTCGCTCTATGTTTTGTTTTCAATTTTGAAACCTAAGGATGTTATACACCTTCTTCTGCACACTACTCTAAGATTGCTCTTATGTTTGGCATTACTCTACTTCATGATAAGTTTTTGCTATACTTGTGAACATATGATGTCTTCATCTTGATTGTATGGATACACCACTCTATTCGATTATGCTAAAGTAGTTGATATGATACTTCCCTCATAACATACTATCTTGTTTATGCTCATGATCCACTAAAACTCTATCATACTTGCCATGCCTAGTTATGCTTAGATCACTTATGATATTCGGCCATCACTTGCTGGTTTGAGTCCTCTCATGTTCAACACCCTTATGCTCCCCATGTTGCATGCCACGATCATGTTAAAACCTTCCATATGTTTAGATCCTTACTTGTTAATATTGTATCATGCGCATGGACACCACATACTTTATGCATTTCATGAAACTTGCTCCTAAATGCTATAATGCCCATACATGTTTCGGCCTACTCATGTATAAAATTTGTTTTTAAACCCTAGGCTTCATGCTCTCACGTACAAGCATGATCTACATGCTTTCAAGTCTTATGCTTCCGCTCTTGTATGATCGCATGCATCTAAAGCTTAGATGGAAATGAATACATGAAGTAGTCATGTTAACATTACATGAATGACGTTATGCTTCCGCTATATGATGCATAAAGTAGTATAAATATAAGCATGAGTAAAGATGTTATGAATGTTAAGGTAACGCCACAAATCCTTAGAGGATTTTGGGCGGGACTTTACAGTTGGTATCAGAGCAAAGTCTACCTCACCACTATCACACTCCTCAAAGCTCTCAACCTGCTGCTTCCAAGTAAGATTCTAAACCTACTTTTTCTTTTATGCTTGGTAATATGTGCATGCATGGATATAGGAATAACCCTTACCTTATACTAGTCCTATCTCTTATGAAGATGGCTAGAAGACGTAGTACCCGTCTTAACGGGACTGCCCCTCCACCACTCACTGAGACGGCGCTACCACCGCGCAATGAGACTGTACCCCCTCCAGATCTGGCGCATGTAGTGACAGAACTACAACGCCAGATCACGGAACAACAACTGATCATCACAATCTGATGGGTCAGCAAGGGAACCCTACCACACCACCGTCGGTAAACCAGACAGTCATCCCAGACGCAACCCCGGTTACGCCAACTCCGCCAGTCGCCCCTGCCGCAGTAGCCCGACCCGAGGCTTACCTCATCCAATGGCAAAGGCTAAAACCGGAAAGTTTCTCCGGTGCTGGTGAACCCTGGGACGCGCAGGCCTGGTTCAAAACGATAGAAAGCACCATGGAATTGCTCGACTGGCCCGAGCAAGAGAAGGTCAAATGCGCATCATTCTGCCTCTCGGGAGATGCGCGCATGTGGTGGGAAAAGATAAAGAACAAGCGCCAGGTGGCCCAGATGACATGGAAGGACTTTGAATCGGAGTTCTTCGAGGAGTTCTTCCATCTGCGAGTCACCAACCGACATTTCGACGAGTTCACCGAGTTCCGACAAGGCGGACTAACGGTCAGCGAAGCAATGATGAAGTTCAATCGACTAGCCCGCCTTTGCCCGGAGCTAGTCAGCACCGAAAGAGAAAAGGTCAGACTGATGATAAAAATGCTGCGGCCTGAAATTGCCCTAAATGCGGCCGGCGGACCCCACCGGCCACAAACCGCGGAAGAACTATTCAGCAGCGCCCTGACTGCTGAGCACTTTCTGAATAGCATTAAGCAGCAAAAGAAGATGCTGACTGACAACCAGAACCAATTCCAAGCCGGAGGTCAGAAGCCTCAGAATAGCCATGGGAAGGGGAACCACAAGGGCAAAAGAAAGAACGACTCAAAGGATGGTCCCCCACCAAGCAACCCAAGTCTGAACTCTGCTCTACCTGCGGCAAGCAGCACCCAGGAGCTTGCCTCCTGGGGACGAACAAATGTTACAACTGCGGCCGGCCGGGGACACAGAGCCCGCGACTGCCGCTCCAAGAAGCGGACATCACCCCAATCGCAAGCACCACCGCCCGCAGTAGCGCCACCGGCTACAACTAATGCAAGGGTTTTCTCATTATCTAAGGAAGACGCAGCCAACCGCGACGAACGTGGTCTCAGGTCAGATAATCATTTACAGTCAGCATGCTACTGCTTTATTTGATTCTGGAGCTACGCACTCGTTTATTTCCATGCCATTTACTGCAAAGTTAGACATATCTCCTCATGTTATGAACTGCAAGTTTCTTACAACTTTACCCTCGGGGAGATATTATACCTTCTACCCATATGATGCGAGCCGCACCGATCAGAATCGCCGAGAGGGAACTCTATAGCGATCTGATAGTGCTGGACATGCAAGGCTATGACATCATACTAGGCATGGATTTTCTGAGTAAATACGGCGCTTCTATTGAATGCCGTAAAAGAAAAGTGGTCTTCCGACCTAAGGCGGACACCAAATTTGAATTTATCGGAGAGCCAAGAAAAGAAGCCAGGAAATTCTTATCAGCTCTCAAACCCAACAATTATTAAGAAAAGGATGCACTGGGTTTCTAGCACATGTGGTCAACGCAAGCCAAGAAAAGGACCAGAAGCTAAAAGATGTCAGAATAGTATGCAAATACCCAGATGTTTTCCCCGATGACCTACCAGGGTTAGCCCCTGATAGGGGAAATCGAATTCGAGATCGACTTGATACCGGGTACAAATCCGATCTCCAAGGCGCCTTACCGGATGGCGCCAGCTGAATTAAAAGAACTACAAGGACAGCTACAGGAGCTGCTCGACAAGGGACTGATACGCCCTAGTCACTCTCCNTAGTTATGCCATTCGGAGTAACCAACGCTCCGGCTATGTTTATGGACCTGATGAATCGGGTATTCTCGGCATTTCTCGACAGTTCGTAATCGTCTTTATCGACGATATTCTTATCTATTCCAGAACCCCAGAGGAGCATGCCGAACACCTGAAGCTGGTATTGCAAATTCTTCGGGAAAAGCAACTCTATGCCAAATTCTCCAAATGTGACTTCTGGCTCGACCAAGTGTCGTTTCTAGGTCACATTATTTCCAAGGAGGGAGTAATGGTCGACCCACTCAAGATCGAAGCTGTTAGTAACTGGAGCAGACCAAAGAACGCAACTGACATCCGGAGTTTTCTCGGTCTAGCCGGCTACTACCGAAAATTTGTTGAGGATTTCTCCCGTATCGCAGCACCTATGACTGTTCTTACCAGGAAGAACAAAAAGTTTATATGGACTGATGACTGCGAAAGGAGTTTTCTGGAATTAAAGAAGAGGCTCACCAGTGCACCTATTCTTATTCTTCCAGACAGCAACCAAGGCTTCGATATGTACAGCGACGCTTCCAAGCTGGGACTCGGCGCAGTACTTATGCAGAATGGTAAGGTAGTTGCCTATGCCTCTAGGCAACTCAAGGAGCACGAAAAGAACTACCCTACCCACGACTTGGAACTAGCCGCTGTGGTCTTTGCGCTCAAGATATGGAGGCATTACTTATATGGAGCGCAGTGCAAGATATATACAGACCACCAGAGTCTCAAATATTTCTTCACTCAAAAGGACCTCAACATGCGCCAACGCCGATGGCTCGAGCTAGTTAAAGATTATGATTGCGAAATATTTTACCATCCTGGAAAAGCAAACAGAGTGGCAGATGCTCTCAGCAGGAAGACTAGTGCTACTCTGTTATCTTTATCGGCGTTATCCCGACCACTAGAGCGGGAAATTATGGATTTCGGAATTGAGGTGATCACCGGACGGCTTTCTTCTATATCGATAGCACCTACGCTATTCGATAATATTCTGGAAAAGCAAAGGGGTGATCTAGTCCTTCAGAAGATCAAGCAGGGAATTTTTGAAGGCAAGGGCGAGGGTTTTCATATCGCCGAAGACGGGATATTATACCTTAGGGATCGACTCTGTATCCCTAATGATCCGGAACTACGAAAGATGATTCTAAAGGAAGCTCACTCGACTCCTTATGCGATGCACCCGGGGTCCACCAAAATGTACCAAGATCTGAAGACAAGGTTTTGGTGGTCCGGTATGAAACGTGACGTAGCTCAGCATGTCAGCACCTGCCTGACCTGCCAACAAGTTAAGGCTGAACATCAGAGGCCTGGAGGAGTTCTTCAACCGATCCAGATCCCTGAATGGAAATGGGAAGATATTTCTATGGATTTCATTTCTGGACTTCCCAAGACTACCAATGGATACGACGCTATTTGGGTTATCGTCGACAGATTGACGAAATCAGCCCACTTCTTGGCAATCAAGATGACTTATTCTATTGAGCAGCTGGCTCAACTATATGCCAAGGAGGTTATTCGACTACATGGAGTTCCGAAGACTATCATCTCAGATAGGGACGGTCGCTTCACTTCGCACTTTTGGGAGTGCGTACAGAAAGCTCTCGGCACGAAGCTGCGGTTCAGCACAGCCTTTCATCCACAGACCGATGGACAGACTGAGCGAGTGAACCAAGTGCTCGAAGACATGCTCCGAGCCTGTGCCCTGGATTTCAAAGGGAGCTGGTGCCGATATCTATGCTTGGCGGAATTCGCCTACAACAACAGTTACCAAGCTACTATCGGAATGGCACCGTACGAAGCGCTTTATGGACGGAGGTGCAGATCTCCACTCTGTTGGTTCGAAGGTGGTGAAAAGAAGGAAATGGGACTCCAGACCGACTTTATTGATGCCACCACCCGGGCTATACAGAACATTCGTCAAAGGATCGAGACTGCCCAGAGCCGGCAGAAGAATTATGCGGACAATCGACGTAGGCCGCTGGAATTCCAAGTTGGAGACCTTGTCTTCCTCCGAGTGGCTCCTATGAAAGGAGTTATGAGATTTGGGAAGAAAGGGAAACTAAGTCCGCGATATGTAGGGCCGTATAAGGTCCTAAAGAGAGTTGGCCAGGTAGCTTACGAGCTGGAACTACCGCAGGAGATGTCGGCGATTCACAGCGTGTTCCACGTCTCTCTGCTTAAGAAGTGCACGCCCGACCCAGACCAGGTGATCGAACCACAGACGGTTCAGATCCAGGAGGACCTAAGCTTTGAGAGTCGGCCCATTCAGATATTGGACCGAGAGGTTAAGAAACTAAGGAGCAAGGAAGTGCCCTTAGTAAAGGTCCTGTGGCAAAGTCAGAAATTCGAAGAAGCCACCTGGGAAAGAGAAGATGAAATGAAACGCAAGTACCCCGAGTTGTTTTAGTTCGAGGACGAACTTTCTATAAGGGGTAGGGGATTGTAACGCCCCAAATTTTTGGGCTTGTTTTTCTTTTCTCAATGCAATTGTACGACTTTATTTGATAAGAAATAAAAGTCCCAATATGTGATTTCATAAAACCCCTATATGCGATTGCATAAATTTTAATTGATGATTTCATGTGATTGCATAAGAGTATGATTTCATGTGATTACATTATGATGTGATTATGCAAAATGCGAAGTATGTAATTTCATGATTGATTATAAGATTTGATTAAGAGGGATTATGAAATTACATAAGGAGTGAAATGTGATTCATGAATCACATATGTGATTTCATGAATTCGAATTCATGAAATCATATGGAATGGAATGGGCTTAGTGGGCTTATGCTTGATTAAAACCAAGAGGAGCAAAAATGTGCTCTCACCAAGGATTGAACCTTGGTACTCTTGGCAAGCAAAGCCTTGAGGAGTAGACTTGGTGACCATCTCACCAGGGGAGAAGATGTTGAGAAGGAAGTAGGGAAATCCTTGTTAAGGGTTAGGGAAGGTGAAGAGGTGGAAGAAAACTCTTGGTGAAACACCCCTTGGTGAAAGGGTGCTTAGTGAAGAGGCACCATGCCTCTTCACTAAGTATAAAAGGGGGAGGAGAGTGTGAGAGCACAATCACTCATTCCCTCCTCTTGCTATTGCCGAGAGCCCCCTTCCACTCCTCCCTCCAAACACTAATCTTCCTCCCCTCCCCCAAGTGGCCGAAAGCCACCTTCTTCTCCCCTTCTCCACCGAAGCCAAGCAACACTCTCCCCTTGTGGTTGCCGAAACCCAAGGTTAGGGTTGACATTCCCTAAACTCCCTTGAGTACCTCTTGCAAGACAAGGAGCATTCAAGGATCTCAAGGGCAAGGACCAAGGGCACCATCCCTCCAAGTTAAGGGTACCATCCCTCCAAGTTAAGGGTACCATCCCTCCAAGTTAAGGGTATACCCTAAGGATTTAGCGAAAAAGGTAAGTGCCCCTCGCCTGTAGCATAATTGTTTGCGAATAAGTTGCATGATGTCCTCTAAAGTTTCGGCCACTACCCTAACCAAGGGTTAGGGTGTGCCATATGCTACTACATGTTTGATTAAATGCTACATAATGTATGGAATGTTGTATGATAAATTCTTGATGACATGTATGTTTCGGCCAACCCTAAACTAGGGTTAGGCCTTGGACAAAACCCCATGCTATGATTGCTTCCATGATGCTTGATATGATTATGAGGAAATACAACTCAATGCAAGAGGTCCAACCTCTTTACAACATTCGGCCAACCCAAGAATAGGGTTAGGTCCTAAACCTATTTACATGCCATGCTACCCTAATGAATGCTTATGATATTGCATGCTTTGAATGACATGAACCATGCTTGTATGATCTAGGAAAGTGAAGAATGCATGATGATGATTTTCGGCCAAGGGAACCCTTGGACCTTATTTATGTTCACTTTTCATGAAAGCATGTTATACTATGATATGAATGAAATGCATGAATGAATACCTATGTAATGCATAAATAGTTATCATGGATTATGAGTTTATGTATGATGAAGGCTAAGGCCTAAAGTAATGCTCCCTTGAAAGGAAGGGACTAAGAGCATGCTTAAAAGGGAAATGTACATGATAACTATGTTACTTTATGATTGGCTTGTACCACAAACTCTTAAATGAGTTCATGATGGGTCCTAGGCTGAAGGACTTTTTGAGAAGGCCTAGAGACCCCCAGGCTGAAGGATTTTCAAGAAGGCCTAATAAGGAACCCTTCTAGGTCAAGGCTAGCTACCTTGTGCCTAAATAGGGTTCATGTGCACAAAACTAAGGGTACAAGCCGGGGCCCCCAAAAGATGACTATGTTATATTCAAGTACTATGTATATGTTTTCAAAAGGAAATCTTTTCATAAATTACTATGCTCACTATGTCTACCATGCTTAATGATCCCATGTCTTTACACGTTATGTTTACCATGCTTAATGACTTCTATGCTTAACATGTTATGCTTCTATGCTATACTTGATATGCTTACGAATTGACGACGTTTTGTGAGTAGGACAAGGCCTTACTAAGCATTGCTTATAGTTTTAGTGTTCTTATGCTACAGGACACTAACTAAGGAAGCTGCAGGAAGAAGAGCAAGGGAAATGTGATAGTGACGGTGGATTAAAGATCTTGCTCGCTCTATGTTTTGTTTTCAATTTTGAAACCTAAGGATGTTATACACCTTCTTCTGCACACTACTCTAAGATTGCTCTTATGTTTGGCATTACTCTACTTCATGATAAGTTTTTGCTATACTTGTGAACATATGATGTCTTCATCTTGATTGTATGGATACACCACTCTATTCGATTATGCTAAAGTAGTTGATATGATACTTCCCTCATAACATACTATCTTGTTTATGCTCATGATCCACTAAAACTCTATCATACTTGCCATGCCTAGTTATGCTTAGATCACTTATGATATTCGGCCATCACTTGCTGGTTTGAGTCCTCTCATGTTCAACACCCTTATGCTCCCCATGTTGCATGCCACGATCATGTTAAAACCTTCCATATGTTTAGATCCTTACTTGTCAATATTGTATCATGCGCATGGACACCACATACTTTATGCATTTCATGAAACTTGCTCCTAAATGCTATAATGCCCATACATGTTTCGGCCTACTCATGTATAAAATTTGTTTTTAAACCCTAGGCTTCATGCTCTCACGTACAAGCATGATCTACATGCTTTCAAGTCTTATGCTTCCGCTCTTGTATGATCGCATGCATCTAAAGCTTAGATGGAAATGAATACATGAAGTAGTCATGTTAACATTACGTGAATGATGTTATGCTTCCGCTATATGATGCATAAAGTAGTATAAATATAAGCATTAGTAAAGATGTTATGAATGTTAAAGTAACGCCACAAATCCTTAGAGGATTTAGGGCGGGACTTTACAGCAGCTCAATTGGTATCAGGATTCATAAACTCTAGTACTTTAGCCTGGAGGTCTAGAGTTCGAATCCTGAGGAAGGCAAAAACCCGCTGGCCAGGGGCGGGAAGACCAGTAGTAGAGTAACGGCACGGTCGACGGTCGACGGTCGAGACCGCCAAATGGGCCGCCAAATGGGCCGGGTCGTTACATAAAGGTAAAGGCAAGCAATTCTGAAGGAAGACGACGAGGCGGTGCTGAGTAGAGTGTGTGTGGTGGCTGACTATGGAGAGATCTTTGAGACGAGACAATTTAGTTATTTGAATTGCAATGTTTAAGTTTATTCAAATTTCAAGTTCTTGCTTATGGAGATTATAGAGTATTTGAGTTTTGGATAGTTTTACATGCTCAATTTCTTAGAGTAAAGATTCCATGTCATTTCATTTAGCATACATATCCTTATGATTGCATTGGATGAGTAGAAGTGTAAGTAGTTAGAGATATTGATACTTTGTTAGAGAAAAAGGTGTTTGTGCCAAGATAGTATCAATTTCCCTTTGAATCAAGTTTTTATTGCTTAAAAATGTTTAGAAAAGTTGCAATCACATTTCATAATGCATTAGCAAGGTTGTAGAACATGTATTTGGCGTTATGAATGCATAGGAGTCAAGATTGGTACAAACTCTATTGTTAAAGTTTATATAAACTTGTTTAGTTTATTTTCTTCCATAAAAGTCCTAAATTCAAGTTTATGGATTCGTTTGATTGGCTAAATTGTTTAGGAAACTGACATAGAGTATAGAAATGGTGTCGTAGTTTGATATGGCTCGAAACTGAATCAATGGTGGACTTAAGAAGCAAGAGCCGAAAACCTGTAATTCTGATTACAGGCGTACCAGTCGACTGCTACGTCACCAGTCGACTGGTACGGGCAGTTTGAGTTGGGTGAGGCTTGTTTCAATAAGTATCAACTACGAGTTTTGAGAAGGAAAGTGTGATATGGTAGCATGCATGACTACTTAAGTTAGAATATAATTGTTAGAAGAATTTAAAAAAAAAAAAAGATTTCTGCATTTTACTTTTAGTCATGTATAAAAGTTGAGAAGTAGAGGAAAGTAACTGTAACGACCCAGCCCCTTGGCCCCTTGGGCGGCCCACTTGGCGGCCCTAGGCCCCTTGGGCGGCCAAATCTCATTTGGCGGCCCCTTTGGCGACCTCTTTGGGCGGTCGTTACTCACAAGTACTTCCCACCCCTGGCCAGTGGATTTTTGCCTTTCCCAGGATTCGAACTCTAGACCTCCAGGCTAAGTACTAAAGTTCCTGAATCCTGGTACCAATTGAGCTACAGCTCAATTGGTACCAGGATTCAGGAACTTTAGTACTTAGCCTGGAGGTCTAGAGTTCGAATCCTGGGAAAGGCAAAAATCCACTGGCCAGGGGTGGGAAGTACTTGTGAGTAACGACCGCCCAAAGAGGTCGCCAAAGGGGCCGCCAAATGAGATTTGGCCGCCCAAGGGGCCTAGGGCCGCCAAGTGGGCCGCCCAAGGGGCCAAGGGGCTGGGTCGTTACAATAAAAAGGCGCCTTTTTATGTGACGGCCCGGCCCCTCTGGCCAACCTGGCCAACTTCGCCGGACACGCCACAGTCGTCGACATCGGTTGTTGGTCGACGACATAGTTGGGCCGCCAAATGTTGATTTGGCCGCCAGGTTGTTGGGCCTACGGGCCAGGTTGTTGGGCCTACGGGCCAAGTTGTTGGGCCGCCAAATATTGATTTGGCCGCCAAAGAGGTTGAGAGACCGTGTCGTTACAATAAAAAAGGCACCTTTTTATTGTAATGACCCGACCCCTTGGCCCCTTGGGCGGCCCAACTGGCGGCCCACTAGGCGACCCCTTATGTCGTCAACCGACGACTATTGGCCGTGCCGTTACTCACAAGTACTTCCCACCCCTGGCCAGTGGATTTTTGCCTTTCTCAGGATTCGAACTCTAGACCTCCAAGCTAAGTACTAGAGTTTATGAATCCTGATACCAATTGAGCTGTAGCTCAATTGGTATCAGGATTCATAAACTCTAGTACTTAGCCTGGAGGTCTAGAGTTTGAATCCTGAGAAAGGCAAAAATCCACTGGCCAGGGGTGGGAAGTACTTGTGAGTAACGGCACGGCCAATAGTCGTCGGTTGACGACATAAGGGGTCGCCTAGTGGGCCGCCAGTTGGGCCGCCCAAGGGGCCAAGGGGTCGGGTCGTTACAGTAACGATCCGTCTAAGGCAGTAAGAAGGCGGGTCGCTACATCGGGAGAATTTACCTGATGCCAACCGTTCCTTTGGTTGGACTTTTGCCTGACGGTCCTTTGTCAGGTCTTGTAAACTGGCAGTCCTTCGCCAGTTGCCTAGCAGTCCTTCGGTAGGGCTTGGATATTGGCAGTCCTTCGCCAGTTGCCTAGCAGTCCTTCGCTAGGGCTTGGATACTAGCAGTCCTTCGCCTGGTGCCTAGCAGTCCTTTGCTAGGGCTTTTTCTGCACACTCAGTGAACAACGTTAGATCACAAATAAACTTAACTTTGAATCCTTTGCCAATATCAAAACCAGGTTCGATATGGTGCTTCCTGCACCAACAATCTCCCCCTTTTTGATTATGGCAACACAATTCAAAGTTAAGTAAAAAACTTTATACCTGTTAAGAACATAATATAGAAATGAAGTATAGCAATTTTACACAATTCAATGTTAAGTAAAAACTTTATACCATTTACTAACACAAGGTAAGGGTTGAAAAAAAACCTTTATTTCTCATAAAAAACCTTTATTTCTTATACTCCCCCTAAAACCCTGAGTACTTGTGTTATACTACTTAACTTTGACCTTTCCTCCCCCTTTGACATATATCAAAAATAAGCATGGGTGAACAAGGTATCTAAGAGGGAGGTTTCAGTTTTACCAAAATAAATTTAAGTAAAGGAGTTCAAAAGCATAGTTTTCAAGAAAAGCTTAACCGTAACTTACTTAGCCAACATTTTGAAAACAAGTTTTCCTTAAAAAGTTTCAACTTTTGCACTCATAGAGAATTTTCCTTAGAACATATTTTGTGCATTAAAAATCATTTTTACTTGGAAAACCTTTAAATAGACAAGTTTTTGCTGAAACATAGATTTGTTTGCTAAGAAAACTTTATTTAGAAACATTTGTCAAAAATTTCCAAAGGTTTTGCTCAGACAAACTTTGTTTACTAAGGAAAATTTTACTTAGAAATATTTTCAAAATAACTACACTTAGTGCTTTAGAGGTGTTGAAAGATGCTTAGACCAATTTTAAAGCACTTAAGAATACTTAGTGAAAACAAGATAAAATTTGAAATTTTCTCTCTCTTGGCCATATATCAATAAGGAACTTTTAAGAAAAAATTATGTGGATCAGAGCTTATGAGTTTTGAAAATATAAAAATACTTAGTATAATTTTGAAAGCACACAGATTAAATTGCACTAAAAATACTCCGCTTTGAAAGATATTGTGCAATTTTGAAAAAAGGATTTTGTATTTTTATCCAAGTCTTTAGAAAATTCACGTACTTAGAACACTATTGCCTTGGAAAAGTATTAGAACTTAAAACATTATATTTTGAGATATTATGCAAATTTTGGAAAATATAAGTACTTTTGAAAAGTATGCATGTAGGTATTTTTAAACATAATATTTTAAAAGAATTTAATGTTATTTTGAGATCATGATACTTTACTTTGTTTCTTTTCCAGTATGACACAATCCTAGGAAACCTTGTTAACTACAAGGACATTTTCCTAAGTGTCCTGGAAATTTTTCAACACTAGTAAGTATTATTTCAAAAGGTATTTCAAACAAAACATTTTAAAATAATATTATTTTGTAAGACAAATGTTTTCGATACAATTTTGAAAATATAGTGTATGAAAATATATTATTTAGAAATGTTTAATAACTCTTTTAATTTGACCTCCCCCTAAACTTGATACAGTCCTTGGAAGCTTGTTGACCACAAGTATTCTTCCTCTGAGTTCTTAGGGTTCTGTTCATATCAAAAGAATTACTTAATAATTTCAAAGATAAATGCCAAGGAAAATATATACTTGTTAGAAATAATTTCTTTTGGTTTAGACTCCCCCTAAATTTGACACATCCTTGGAGTCCTTGTAGATCATTAAGTAGACCTTCCTTTGTGTCTTTAGGGTTTACTAAAATCAAAAGAATAGTTTTGAATACTAGCATGGTAATAGAATTTTTAGTAAATTCAATTTGAGCAGAAACCCTATTTTCGAAAAACATTTTGAAATAATAATGGTTTTTGTAAAGCATAATTTTATTTGTTAAAGAAAATATCGTGAGATTTTATTTAATGAACAACACAAGTCCTAGATTATATTTAAAACAAGTCTATTGAGATATTTAACATGAAATTTTTTTTTAAAAAAAATGTTAGAATTGAAAGAGTAGTGTACCGTAAACCGAAAAAAAGGATAATTTTGAATAACTTTTGAAAACATTTTTTATTTAAAAAGATAGTGAATTATGCTTATAAGTCCTAGATGTCTCACCCAGTTCTACATGATCAAGCATGTTAACCTTATGGGTTTTGTGAGACAGGTATTTTAATTTTGAAAATAAATGATTGACAATAATTAAGTTGAATTTTGAGAATAATTAATTCAGTTGAATTTGAGAATAATTAATTGAATTATTTTGAATTTGATTAAATTGATTTAATTAAGATTTAATTGATTTAATTAGGATTTAATTGAATTTAATTAAGATTTAATTGAATTTAATTGATTTAATTAAGATTTAATTGATTTTAATTGATTTAATTAAGATTTAATTGATTTAATTAAGATTTAATTGATTTAGTTGGTTGGGTTGGACTCAACTTTTAGGTCCTAAGCATCTCACCCATTTCTAAGTGACAAAACAAGATATCCTTAACTGTTTTGTGAGATGCATATTTTAATAAAAAGATTTATTTTGAAAAGATCATGATTAATTTTAAAAAGTTAAATTAATTTTTAAACCCAATTTATTTTGAAAGGAGATATTTGAATCTAAAATTAACTGAAAATTTATGTTAGATTCGAATTTAACAAAGAGTAAATTGAATTTGAATTTCAAAAATTGGCTTCCAGGTCTTGGCGAGGCACAAGGCCTTCTTTGGCCGTAGCCTTATGGGATCATCCACCCTTTCCTTGACAAAGCCTTTTAGTGAAATTTCATCTTCAAAATTACTTTTTGGTAAATTCTGGTCTAATTAGTTTGGGTCTTGGATCGGTAGCTTCGGCTAGTTCGGCCAAGATGGCTTCCCTAACGTACTATCATCTCACCTCCACCCAATACTATGTTGTTCAAATTTCAGTTAAGTCTTTAGTCCTTAAACTAATCAGTCCTAATTTTTAAAAAAATAAACATAAAAAGAAACATACAATTAAAACAAACAATTATCTAAGTAAGGTCACCATTGGAGTAATATTCCGGATTTTCAAAATTAGCAAGATTATGAATTAAATTTTCTAACGTATTAAATTTATATGAATTAATTACGTTATTTGAGATAAATAAAGGATTTTCAAATATTAAAAATTTACCTTTTGATTCCCGGTTGGGAATCTCCCCCTTGATACTTGTCGTCTTTCTTTTTTATTTCTTTATCATCTTGTAGTGAGCACGAGCTAATCGGGATAGTTTGGTTCGATCTCCTTCTTTGTCGTCAAGTTCTGAGTCTGAGTTGGACTCCGGTACTGGTTGAGGCCACTTTTGTAGTTCTCTTGGAGTTTTCCCTGCAATGAAAACTATACATTCCTCGACCATTGCAGTATCAGCTTGATTATTTAACCTTAATTTAGAAGAAAATGATTCGAAATTAGTTACCAACTTTGTCTCAGAAAAATCGTCGTCTGACTCAGGTTCGATTTCGACGTTGGATGTCGAGTCTGACTCGGTTGTCTGTGCTTGGACAGAGACTGCATGACAACTTTGGTAATCTTCTTCTTCATTTGATTCATCCGATGATTCGAACATCTCTCCTTCAAAGACCTCAATATCGGAGCTCTTTTCGTGTAGGTTGAGTAGCTTCTCCCACATTTCTTTAGCACATCCACATGAACCGACTAGCTTGAGTTGTTCGTTGGTTAGACCGCATTGTATGATTACTGTTGCCTTAGCATCAGTCTCGATCTTCCTCAGAGTTGGTTCGTCCAATTTGTCCCAAGCGATCGATGTTCCATCTTCCGTGGAGAATCTGAACCCCGTTTGGATTATCGACCATAAATCTAGATTAGCCTTCAGGAGGGATTCCATTTGACTTCTCCAGGAGTTGAAATTCTCGCCAGAGAAGAGCGGTGGACGAATGCTATTCCATTCTTGAATGACCATTTAAAAATGATCCTTGCACACAAGAGAAATTAAAATGTACCAAGACTTGGTCTTGGATTAGTAGTACGGGAGAAAAAGAATTGCCAAGAATAAATATTACACGACTTTCGAGGCAGAATAACAATAAAATAATAATAATATTTTATGATAATTTTTTTTTAAATATTGATTTTGTCAATTCTGATTAATATTGAAAAAGTTAGAATTTAATATTTGGGAAAAACTTTGCTCGAATTAAAGTAGCACGAATTTCGAGAAAAATATTAAAATAATAATAAAAAAAGTCTATGACAAATTTTCAAAATTTGTTTGTTTTATAAATTCTGACTTATGGTAAAAAAATGAAAATTCAAAATTGAAAAAGGCGTAAGGATATTTTAAATACACCTACAGATATTATTTATATGAAATAAAAAAGCGAACGAGATTGAGTTGTGTTGATTAACAAAAAGAAAAGAAATAAAATAAAAAATTCGTAAATTCGAAAAAAAACTTTCAAACTGGTGGTTGCACCAAGTTTGAACTACCCCGCTCTGATACCACATAATTTTTCCTTAAAAGTTCCTTATTGATATATGGCCAAGAGAGAGAAAATTTCAAATTTTATCTTGTTTTCACTAAGTATTCTTATGTGCTTTAAAATTGATCTAAGCATCTTTCAACACCTCTAAAGCACTAAGTGTAGTTATTTTGAAAATATTTCTAAGTAAAATTTTCCTTAGTAAACAAAGTTTGTCTGAGCAAAACCTTTGGAAATTTTTGACAAATGTTTCTAAATAAAGTTTTCTTAGCAAACAAATCTATGTTTCTGCAAAAACTTGTCTATTTAAAGGTTTTCCAAGTAAAAATGATTTTTAATGCACAAAATATGTTCTAAGGAAAATTCTCTATGAGTGCAAAAGTTGAAACTTTTTAAGGAAAACTTGTTTTCAAAATGTTGGCTAAGTAAGTTACGGTTAAGCTTTTCTTGAAAACTATGCTTTTGAACTCCTTTACTTAAATTTATTTGGGTAAAACTGAAACCTCCCTATTAGATACCTTGTTCACCCATGCTTATTTTTGATATATGTCAAAGGGGGAGGAAAAGTCAAAGTTAAGTAGTATAACACAAGTACTCAGGGTTTTAGGGGGAGTATAAGAAATAAAGGTTTTTTATGAGAAATAAAGGTTTTTTTTCAACCCTTACCTTGTGTTAGTAAATGGTATAAAGTTTTTACTTAACATTGAATTGCGTAAAATTGCTATACTTCATTTTTATATTATGTTCTTTACAGGTATAAAGTTTTTTACTTAACTTTGAATTGTGTTGCCATAATAAAAAAGGGGGAGATTGTTGGTGCAGGAAGCACTATATCGAACCTGGTTTTGATATTGGCAAAGGATTCAAAGTTAAGTTTATTTGTGATCTAACGTTGTTCACTGAGTGTGCAGAAAAAGCCCTAGCAAAGGACTGCTAGGCACCTGGCGAAGGACTGCCAGTATCCAAGCCCTAGCGAAGGACTGCTAGGCAACTGGCGAATGACTGCCAGTATCCAAGCCCTAGCGAAGGACTGCTAGGCAACTGGCGAAGGACTGCCAGTTTACAAGACCTGACAAAGGACCGTCAGGCAAAAGTCCAACCAAAGGAATGGTTGGCATCAGGTAAATTCTCCCGAGAGGAGTAGGTGAGGACGCGTTCCCCGTCGAGGGAACAGTAGGCGTCGGTTCGACCTAGGGCTCCATTTTAGAGACCAAAGTCAGAACCAAGACAGCTAAGGCTATATAAATCTAATAATTAATTATGTTATTGTGTTTTGGACTAACCCTGGATGCAGGACCGAAGGAACGTGAGTCTGCAGCTCAGAGTGCCTCAAAGGAGTAAGGCAACTGCTGACCAGGGCGCCCGGAGTGTCCCGGGCGCCCCCAAGGTGAACACCAAACACACAATCAATGAGTGCGCTTCGACAGTACAAGATGCGGGCGCCCCCGTGCTTCCGAGCGCCCCCTCTGCTCCCGGGCGCCCCCTGCGCTGCGGGCGCCCCCAGGCTCGTACATCGAACCAGAAGCCTTCGAAGCCAAGAGATAAGGTTTGACCCGGTCAATTCGGGCGCCCCGAACGACCCGGGCGCCCCGGTCAAAGCGGATCCAGAGGATCAGACGCGACCGAGGTTTGTGTGGATCAAACCTTATCTCTTGGCTTCGAAGGCTTCTGGTTCGATGTACGAGCCTGGGGGCGCCCGCAATGCAGGGGGCGCCCGGGAGCAGAGGGGGCGCCCGGAAGCACGGGGGCGCCCGCATCTTGTACTGTCGAAGCGCACTCATTGATTGTGTGTTTGGTGTTCACCTTGGGGGCGCCCGGGACACTCCGGGCGCCCTGGTCAGCAGTTGCCTAACTCCTTTGAGGCACTCTGAGCTGCAGACTCACGTTCCTTCGGTCCTGCATCCAGGGTTAGTCCAAAACACAATAACATAATAAATTATTAGATTTATACAGCCTTAGCTGTCTTGGTTCTGACTTTGGTCTCCAAAATGGAGCCCTAGGTCGAACCGACGCCTACTGTTCCCTCGACGGGGAACGCGCCCTCACCTACTCCTCTCGGGAGAATTTACCTGATGACAACCGTTCCTTTGGTTGGACTTTTGCCTGACGGTCCTTTGTCAGGTCTTGTAAACTGGCAGTCCTTCGCCAGTTGCCTAGCAGTCCTTCGCTAGGGCTTGGATACTGGCAGTCCTTCGCCAGTTGCCTAGCAGTCCTTCGCTAGGGCTTGGATACTGGCAGTCCTTCGCCAGGTGCCTAGCAGTCCTTTGCTAGGGCTTTTTCTGCACACTCAGTGAACAACGTTAGATCACAAATAAACTTAACTTTGAATCCTTTGCCAATATCAAAACCAGGTTCGATATGGTGCTTCCTGCACCAACAGTACTGTCTGTGGCTCGATCACTTGATCCATATTTGCAATACACTTTTTGAGCATTGACACATGGAACACATTATGAATAGCTGACATCTCCTGAGGCAGCTCTAGTTCATATGTCACCTTGCCAACTCTTCTCAGGATCAGGTACGGTCCCACATATCGCGGACACAGTTTTCCTCTCTTCCCAAATCTCGTCACCCCTTTCATAGGAGCCACTTTGAGGAACACCAAATCTCCAATATTAAATTCCAGTGGTCTACGCCGGATATTTGGATAACTCTTCTGCCGGCTTGAGCAGCTTCTATCCGCTGTCGAATGTTTTGTATAGCTCGGGTGGTGCTGCCGATGACATCCGTTGTGAGCCCCATTTCCTTCTTTTCACCACTTTCGTACCAACAGATCGGAGACCTACATCTCCTCCCATACAAAGCTTCATAAGGTGCCATTCCGATAGTAGCTTGGTAGCTATTATTGTAAGCGAATTCCGCTAAACATAGATATCGGCACCAGCTCCCTTTGAAATCCAAAGCACAAGCTCGCAACATGTCCTCCAGTACTTGATTCACTCGTTCAGTTTGCCCGTCAGTCTGAGGGTGAAAGGCGGTGTTGAATCGTAGTTTAGTACCGAGAGACTTCTGAACACACTCCCAAAAATGCGAGGTAAAGCGACCATCCCAATCTGAGATGATGGTCTTGGGAACTCCATGAAGTCTGATTATCTCCCTAACATATAATTGAGCCAGTTGCTCAATCGAATAGGTCATCTTGATTGCTAGGAAGTGAGCAGATTTCGTCAGCCTGTCCACAATTACCCAAACCCTATCATATCCGTTTGTAGTCCTGGGAAGTCCTGAAATAAAATCCATAGAGATATCATCCCATTTCCATTCCGGAATCGAAAGTGGCTGCAGAACTCCTCCGGGTCGCTGATGTTCCGTTTTCACTCGTTGACAGGTCAGACAAGTACTAACATGTTGAGCCACATCTCTCTTCATACCGAACCACCAGAATTTCTCCTTCAGGTCTTGATACATTTTGGTGGATCCTGGATGCATTGAATAAGGGGTTCCGTGAGCTTCTGCCAATATTTCTCTCCGCAGCTCCGGATCGTTAGGGATACATAGACGATCCCCAAGGTAGAGTACTCCCCCGTCATCGATTCGAAAACCATCGCCCTTTCCTTCTAAGATTTCCTGTTTGATTCTCTGATGACTCGGATCACCCTTTTGCTTTTCCAATATGTCCTCGAACTGCGTCGGTGTTATTGTCATGGTAGAAAGTCGTCCGGAGATGACCTCGACTCCAAATTTCATAATTTCTCTTTCGAGTGGTCGGGGTAACATAGATATGGGCATCAAGGTGGCACTTGACTTCCGGCTGAGTGCATCGGCCACATTGTTTGCCTTCCCTGGATGGTAGAAGATCTCACAGTCGTAGTCCTTCACCAACTCAAGCCATCGGCGTTGTCTCATATTCAGGTCTTTTTGAGTGAAGAAATATCGCAGGCTCTGGTGGTCTATATAAATACTACACTGCGCTCCATACAGATAGTGCCTCCATATCTTAAGAGCGAAAACACGGCGGCCAATTCCAGATCATGGGTGGGGTAATTCTGTTCATGTTCATTGAGTTGCCTAGAGGCGTAGGCAATGACTTTACCATTCTGCATAAGTACAGCTCCAAGTCCCAGTCTGGAGGCGTCGCTATACATGTCGAAGTTCTGGTTACTTTCTGGAAGGGTAAGAATTGAAGCATTTGTAAGTCTTCTTTTTAGCTCCAAGAAACTCCTTTTCGCAGTTTTCCGTCCATACATATTTCTCATCCTTCCGGGTGAGAGCCGTTAGAGGGGCTGCAATTCTTGCAAAATCCTCCACAAATTTTTGATAATAGCCCGCTAGTCCAAGAAAACTTCTGACTTCGCTAGCGTTCTTCGGCCGGCTCCAGTTATTCATAGCTTTAATCTTTGTTGGGTCCACTATAACCCCATCTTTGGAAATAATATGGCCCAGAAAGCCCACTTGGTCAAGCCAGAACTCACATTTGGAGAACTTGGTGTACAGTTGTTTTTCCCGAAGAGTCTGTAGTACTATCTTCAGATGCTCGGCGTGCTCTTCTTGGTTTCTCGAATAAATAAGGCTATCGTCGATGAAGACGATTACAAATTTTTCGAGAAAAGATGAGAATACCCGATTCATAAGGTCCATAAACATAGCAGAAGCATTAGTCACGCCAAAGGGCATAACTACGAATTCAAAATGCCCATACCTTGTTCGGAAGGCCGTCTTCGGAATATCATCCTGTTTTAGTTTAACTTGATGATAACCCGACCTCAGATCGATTTTTGAGAAAACGGTGGCTCCGTCAATTGGTCAAACATGTCATCTATCCTCGGAAGGGGATACCTGTTCTTGATCGTTACATTGTTCAGTGCTCGATAATCTATGCACATTCACATAGATCCGTCCTTCTTCTTTACAAACAGTACCGGAGCTCCCCATGGGGAATGACTAGGGCGAATAAGTCCCTTATCGAGCAACTCCTGTAGCTGTCCTTGAAGTACCTTTAATTCAACCGGCGCCATATGATAGGGTGCCTTGGAGATCGGGTTAGGACCGGGAACCAATTCGATCTCGAATTCCACTTCTCTATCAGGAGCCAACCCCGGTAACTCATCCGGGAATACCTCTGGATACTCGCATATAACTCTGACATCTTCCAACTCCTGATCCTTTATTTGACTTGCGTCAACCACACGTGCTAAAACCCAGTATATCCCTCGTCTAACATCTTTTGTGCTTTGAGAGTCGATAAGAATTTCCCGGTTCTTTTCCTCAGCTCTCCAATAAATTCGAACGCGGAATCTGCCTCAGGTTGAAAGACTACCTTTCGTTTACGGCACTCGACAGAAGCACCGTATTTGCTCAGAAAATCCATTCCCATTATAACATCATAGTCCTGCATGCCTAGTACTATCAGATCGCAGTAAAGTTCTCTTCCTGTGATTCCGACTGGCACAACACGCAGCACGTGGGTGGATGTCATTATTTCCCCCGAAGGCAGGGTGGTTAAGAACTTGCCGTTTAAAACATGTGGAGCCATATCCATCTTCTT
>JAGFNQ010001264.1:188452-238922 GCA_024364735.1 Boesenbergia rotunda | reverse complement strand
TTACGGTGTCGCGAGAGGCGCGTTACGCTAACATACCTAGGCATGTGAATATCTAAATGCAGCGGATTAATTTTTTTTTCTTTATACACGCGTTTTACCAAACAACTAATACTTGAACATGTATATATGCCTTAACTTATCATCTCTACCCATGGTAGCATTGTAACTTAGCATATTCATAGCATATGTAGCATCATGATATAACATCTCTTACTTATTCATAAGTATCATACGTAGCAAGTAACTTATCCATAAGCATAGCATAGAATCTAAAGGTGCGTTCCAAAACACAAGACATAATAGAGGAGTCTTTTTCCTCTTTCCTTTGCCATATCACTACCACACACCCGCTTTTGCCTCTCCTACTGCTTCACCTAATAACCTCTTGCTTGATCTGCGGTATAAGAAAAATAAGACTATAAGCACATAGGCTTAGTAAGACCCTTACCTATTCACTAAAAACCATACATCATAACATACATAAACATATGAAACATTCGACATAGCATGATTCCGAACATAAAACATAAGCGTACTCTTAACGTAAAACATGAACATAACATAATTATCATTGCATAATTCTTAACATGGCATAAGCTTAACATACTTATCATGACATATTTCTTAACATGGACATAAGCTTAACATACTTATCATGGCATATTTCTTAACATGGGCATAAACTTAACATACTTATCATGACATATTTCTTAACATGGACATAAGCTTAACATACATATCATGGCATATTTCTTAACATGGGCATAAACTAAATATACTTATCATGGCATATTTCTTAGCATGAACATAAACATAAAACATACTTATCATGACATATTTCTTAACAAGGACATAGGCATATTCTAGACATAAACATAAGCGTAGAACATTCTTATCATGACATAATGCATAACATGAATGAATGCATGAGTCAGATGCATATACATAAGGATGCTTAATTCAAAATCATACTTCATACTTTTAGATACTTAAACATAAACATAACATCGTTGGGGTCCCCGGCTTATACCACATACATACATCATAAGCGCGCATCCCTAAGTAAATACGAGGTAGCGAGCCCCGACCTATTAGGGTAGGAACAGCTACGGTAGTTCCAAAAACCGGGGCGTTCTTAAGGTGCCCATCCCTGTTGGACAGCTTCAGTAGTCCCAGAACCGTGGACAGCTATGGTAGTCCAGAACCGAGGCGTTCTTAAGGTGCCCATCCCTTGGACCCTTACTTCGGTCCGGTACAAGCCCATTCATAAAATAAAATAATTTTTCATGCTTTATCATTCATAGTCATACATAGCATAAACATAATCTTGTTTCATGAAGCATAGCATAAGAGTAGGAACAGCTATGGTAGTTTCAGAACCGGAGCATTCTTAAGGTGCCCATCCCTTATCATGACATAAAGCATACTTGGCATTTCATCATTCATACTTAATTCATAACATCATTATGCCTTCATCATTCATACTTATCATTCATACTTATCATTCGTACTTACGGCATAAACATTATCTTCATTCATCTTCTTCGTTCATAAAACATGACATACATACATAATCATAGTATCCATCATAGAGCATGCATGGTAAAAATTCATATGAACAAGGTACATACTATTTAGGTTCATGGCATTCTACATTACTTATGTTCATGGCATTCATCATAAAACATGCATACACCTTCATAAACATAGATCTATTATAGGCATTTAACAACATACATGCATCATCCTATATAACATGAAGCCTACATCAAATTCATGTGTTCATGGCATATGGTTAAAATGCTCATGAATAAGACATAGCATTTAACCTAAACATACAGAGTCATGATACCTGGCATATGAAGTTAGGGTTTTGGTAACATAAAGATCCTCACATCATGCTTAACCATATACTTACATCCTAATAACCTATACTCAAGTATCCTTGAGACCTTAACCCAAACCAAATCCTAGATTAGGGTCTTGGCCGAAACCCTAAAGGACTATAAGTCCATGGGAAATTCCCATAGGTCATGATTAACATTCCATACCACACATACCATGCCATAGAAAACCATTTGAACCCTCATTTGGTTTTAACCCCAAATCCTAGCCCTAAATCATGCATTGGCCGAAACCCAAAAATGATCACAACCACATGGAAAAATTCATAACATTCCCAATTCACATCTAATACCTTACATATAATACCATGGAAGCCATTTGAACCCTTGCTTGGAGTTAACCCTAACCCCTTGCCCTAAAACCCAACTTGGCCGAAAGTTACAAGGGCCATAAACATTTATAAACTTTCACATAAACCCCTATTAACATCCTTTACAACATGAGAAAACATAAGAAACATCATTAGAGAGTTAGATCCAAACCCAACCATAGAAACCTATGGTGGCCGAAACCCTTGAAAGCCCTAACCTTAGTTTTCTCCACATATAGTCCAAACAAATTCTTATATCATGAAAATAAATGGGAAACTATCATACCACAGGTGAGGGAGTCTTACCCTTGTTAGTTTGGTTTTTAGACCTTAAATAGAGGAGATGATGAAGACCTTGTTATCCCTTGATCACCCTTAGCCCTTGTAGTCTTGTAGATAGCTCTTAGATCTTGAAGATGAAGCCTTCTTGTGAAGCTTTTCCAAAGGAAAAACCCCCTTGTGGGTTTCGGCTAGGAGGAGGAAGGAGAAGGAAGAAGGGAAGAGGAAAAGCCTTTTAGTGGAAGAGAAAACAACTTAAGCCTTCTCCCCTCTTTTATACCACATGAAGAGGGCAAGTGAAGAGTCATGGTGTCTCTTCCCTTGATGACTCTTCATTTTTCCCTAAGCCTTAACTAAAATCCACTTCATTCTCTACTAGCACTCCCTTACTAGGTGAATTGGTTAGTACATGCATGATGGTATACTAGGTCCAAGGTTCAATCCTTGGTGCATGCACTTTATTTTTATTTTATTCTTTTTTTTTCGAAAATTCCCTTAAGACCCACCCATAATCATACTAATATTCCTAATTAAAACCCATTTATATTTATATTAAATTCTAACTAAAATTCACTAATAACCATGGTACTAGAAAAACCCATATAAGGCCCCTTATTGCTTAGTGTCTCAATTTAATTGAGAAAAATCGTGGATAACTAGGCTAAAGTTCGTACTAGTATCTCTAGGTTCCTCAAAAACTATCTAGACATGATCAATATTTTAAAGGAAATATTGAGAAAATTTTCCAGGTCGTTACAGGTATCCTCATAATCGATACCCTCTTTCTAAGTGTACCTTTCGCAACAAGACTAGCTTTGAAGGTCTCAACCTTCCCATCTGATCCTCTCTTTCTCTTGTAGATCCACTTGCATCCAATGGCTTTTACACCATTTGGTGGTTCTACTAATTCCTAAACATGATTAGAATCCATAGATTCTATCTCAGAGTTCATTGTCCTTTGCCAAGAATCTGCATCCTGATCTTCGAGGGCCTCATCATAGGTCCAGGGATCATGTTCATGTTTACCAGAGACTAAGTTTGAAGACTATCCCAAAAACATGAACCTTTCAGGCTGTCTGACAACCCTCCCACTGCGTCGAGGTACCACCTGTGTATCCTCAGTGACACACGGTGCAGTGACTTATGGTGTATCCTCATGTACAATTGGCCCTAAGGTCGGAACGCCCCCACTTAACTCTTCAAGCACTAATCTACTCTTGGGCTTGTGGTTCATCACATAGTCTTCCTCTAAGAATCTGACATTCGTGCTAACGAATACCTTCTGATCCTTAGAAATATAGAACAAACCACCTTTCGTTCCCTTAGGATAGCCCACAATCAAACGTACTTCTGTCCGAGATTCCAACTTATCAGTATCAACACATGTGCTGGACTACCCCAAAGTCGAATATGTCCTAGACTAGGCTTTCGCCAGTCCACAATTCTATGGGAGTAGAAGGGACTGACTTAGATGGTACCATGTTCAGAATATACGCAGATGTATCTAGAGCATATCCCCAAAACGAATCAGGTAAATCAGAATAGCTCATCATTGACCTAACCATTTCCATTAGAGTCCTATTCCTTCTTTCTGCAACACAGTTCTATTGGGGTGTACCGGGTGCAGTTAGCTAGGACTGAATCCCAGCCTCTGATAAGTATATCCTAAACTTGGCATAACGAAATAATTCATAGAAAAATTTATGAGATAAATTTCTTATGAAAATTTATTCCGTTAAAAGGATACTTGGCGATAAAGAGGCTACTATATAAAGGTACCAAGGCAAGGCTTGGAAATTAATTCAAGAGATCAAGGATTCTTGCCTAGCCTTTTTTCCTCTCCATCTCTCCCTCTCCCTCCCAAGTGGGCGCCGGCCCTAGAGAGCTCCTCTAGGGTTGCCACGAGCCAACTCCACCAAGAAGGCGCCGAAGAAGAAGAAGAAGCGGGTCGCGACTCCTTCCTTCCTCCTGGAATCTTGATTCCATTTGGTGGTTAGTTTTCCATCTCTCTCTCTTGATATTCTAGTCGTGCCTTTGGAGAATCTAGTAGTTCTTGTCGGCACGAAACTCGTGGCTTTACGAAGTCATCCCGAAGAGAACTCGACGTGGACGCGAATAGAGGCGGAGCTTCCAAGGGACGCTACGGTTGGATCTCGTCCCTCCCTTACTTCGAGTTATGCGAGGTATTGAGTAAATTAGTTTACTTTCTGTAAAATTTTAATTTATGATCATGTCCACACATCATAAGGTTGCATGCTAGATACGTGGTTAAAATAATTTGAGAAATTATTTATGCTAATTCTTCCGCTGCACGTAATTATTTTTTTTAAATTACGAACCCGCATCCATGTCAACGTGCACCCGGTCCCAACAGTTATGCCTTCATCATTCATACTTATCATTCATACTTATCATTCATACTTAAGGCATAACCATCATCTTCATTCATACTTATCATTCTTTATTCATATAATAGGACATACATGCATAATCATGTTTTTAGCCATAAACATTATCTTGGTTCGTAAAACTTGCATGATCATAATACATAAATAAACATGTACTTCATACATGATACATTTCATCTAGCATACATAATCCTAGTATTCATCATAAAGCATGGATAGTAAGCTACATATAAACATGACACATACTACTAGGGTTCATGGCATTCATCATAAAACATGCATATACCTTCATGAATCATAAATCCATTATAAGCATTTATCAACATACATGCATCATTCTATTTATCATAACATACTCCTACATCAATTACATATATTCATGGTATATGATCTAAATATTCATGATTAAAACATAACCTAAAATCAACCATACAAGGTCATGTTATATAACACATAAACTAAGATTTTAGTCACATGGAGACCCTTACATCATGCTTAACAATGTACTAGCATCATGGTAACTTATAAACATGCATTCTTGAGACCTTAACCCAAACCAAACCCTAGGTTTGGGTCTTGGCCGAAAGTCCTAAAGGACCATGGGTCCATGGAAAATTTGCCTAGATCATGAGACCCTAGAAGGGTTGGCCGAAACCCTAGAAGGGTAACAAGCCCATGGAAAAGTTCATTTAACACCATTCTTACCCATAAGGTATCATAAGAAATATATTAATCAAGCTTGGAAAGGTTGGAGTTTCCCCTAGCCCCTTGACCTTGATGTGGCCGAAACCCTAGAGGGTTGTTAGGGTGCCATAAAACTTCAAAAATCATACTTTTATACTTCACCTATCATGGGTAACCATTTACAAATATAAAGAAAGTCTTTAACATGATTTCTAGCCCCAAACAAGGCTTGGCCGAAACCTCCATAAGCCCTAACCATGGATTTTTCCAACATATATATCATGCCAATAAAACTTAGATCATGATAAATATCTTTTAAGCTATCATACCACAGGTGAGGGGGTCTTACCTTCCTTGATCTTGCTTACAAACTTTGAATAGAAGATAACAAGAGAACCTCCTTGTCTCTAAACTCTCCCTTAGTCCTTGTATCCTTGTAGGGGGGCCTTAGATCTTCAAGATGGGCTTATGTGAACTTTTTCCAAGGGAGAAGGGGGCTTGAGGTTTTTGGCTAGAAGGGGAGGAAGAAGAAATGAAGAGGAGAAGGGAAGTTGTAACTCCCTTGCCATCTTTATACCACTTTAAAAGGGGTAAGTGAAGAGTCATGGTGTCTCTTCTCTTGATGACTCTTCATTTTTCCCATGCCTTAACTAAGATCCACTTCATTCCCTCATAGCACTCCCTTGCTAGGTGAATTGGTTAGTGCATGCTTGGTTGTACAAGAGGTCCAAGGTTCAATCCTTGGTGCATGCTCTAATTTTCTATTTTATTTTTATTTTATTTCCCATTATTCCGAAATTCCTTTAAAAATTCTCCTATAATTATGTTAATATTTCTCATAAAAATCCATTTATTTTTATATTAAATTCTACCTAAAATTCACCAATAATCATGGTACTAGGAAGCCTATATAAAGCTCATTAATACTTAGTTTCTCAATTTAAATGAGAAAACATGGGTTCCTAGGCTAAGGTTCATAATGATATTTCTAGGTCCTTCGAAAAATTATCTAGACATGCTTAATATTTAAAGGAAAATATTAAGAAAATTTTCTGGGTCGTTACAATCCCCCATACCTCTTGAAAGTTCGTCCTCGAACTTAGAATAGCTCCGGGTACTTGTGCCTCATCTCGTCCTCGCGTTCCCAGGTAGCTTCCTCGAACTGTTGACTTTGCCATAGGACCTTGACTAAGGGCACCTCCTTGTTCCTTAGCTTCTTGACTTCCCGATCCAAGATCTGGATAGGTCGGCTTTCATAACTTAGGTCCTCCTGATCTGGTACCGACTGTGGTTCAATCACTTGGTCCATGTTTGGAATACACTTCTTAAGCATTGACACATGGAACACATTATGAATAGCTGACATTTCCTGAGGCAGCTCCAGTTCATACGTCACTTTACCAACTCTTTTTAGTACCAGGTACGGTCCCACATATCGCGGACTCAATTTCCCTTTCTTCCCGAATCTCATTATCCATTTCATCGGAGCCACTTTAAGGAATACCAGATCCCCAATATTGAATTCCAGTGGTCTACGCCGGACATCTGCATTACTCTTCTGTCGACTCTGTGCCGCTTCTATTCGTCATCGAATGGTCTGTATAGCTTGGGTGGTGTCGTCGATGAGATCCGTCGTAAGCCCCATCGCCTTCTTTTCACCACCTTCGTACCAACAGATCGGAGACCTACATCTCCTCTCGTATAAAGCTTCATAAGGTGCCATGCCGATAGTAGCTTGGTAGCTATTATTATAGGCGAATTCCGCCAAACATAGATATCGGCACCAGCTCCCTTTGAAATCCAGGGCACAAGCCCGTAACATGTCTTCCAGCACCTGATTCACCCGCTCAGTTTACTCGTCAGTCTGAGGATGAAAAGCTGTACTGAATCGTAATTTGGTGCCGAGGGACTTCTGGACACACTCCCAGAAATGTGAAGTGAAACGACCATCCCTATCTGAGATGATGTGTAACGCCCGTTTTTTTTTTCATAAAGCGGCATTACGTTAACATACATACTTAGGGCATGTAGACATCATAATGCAGCGGAAACCTTTAAACTTACACCTACATGCACTTACTACCATTCCTAGCATCATAACATGGGAACTTGACGTATTAACTTTATACTTAGCATCATATCATACTTAGCATCATGTCATATTTTGCATCATGTCATACTTTAGCATCATGTCATAGAGTCATATTCAAGTACTTAATAGTAAAGGTAAAGTTCTATCATAAGACCAGCAAACATATGGTCTCTTGGCCAAGTCACTATCACACACATTCTTTGACGCCCTCCTGCTGCTTCCTTACTGTCCCCTTGCGTGATCTGCGGTATAAGGAAAATAAGACTATAAGCACATAGGCTTAGTAAGACTCTTTCCTACTCACTAAAACCATTCATCAATTATCATGAGCATATGAAACATTAGCATACTTAGTGCTTTACTTAGAACATAAGCCTTATCATCACATAGCATACTTTCATCATGACATAGCCATAGCTTCATCACATTCATAGCATGACATAAACATAACCATAAGACATTCATGGCATAGCATAATACTTGACATAGACATCAACATCGTAAACATTCATAGCATGACATAATACTTGGCATAGACATAACATAATAAACATAACCTCACAACCATTCTTAGCATTAACCTAAATAAAATCATGGCATTCTATCTTAGCACAAACCTACTTAAATCATGGCTTCAAAATTAACATGGGCATAAATAAGATCATGGCATTCTAACTTAGCATAAACATAATTAAATCATGGCACCCTAACTAGCATGAATATAAATAAAATCATGGCAATCTCACTTAACATAAACATAATTAAATCATGGTATCCTAAACTAGCAAAATATCATGGCATTCTAACTTAGCATAAACATAAATAAAATCATGGCATTCTAACTTAGCATAACATAATTAAATCATGGCATAAACATAAATGAATCATGGCATAAACATAATTACATCATGGCATAAACATAAATAAATCATGGCATAAACATAATTACATCATGGCATAAACATAAATAAATCATGGCATAAACATAATTACATCATGGCATAAACATAAAGAAATCATGGCATAAACGTAATTACATCATGGCATAAACATAAATAAATCATGGCATAAACATAATTACATCATGGCATAAACATAAATAAATCATGGCATAAACATAATTACATCATGGCATAAACATAAATAAATCATGGCATAACCATACCTTCATAAACATACCTTTCATAAACATACTTTTCATAACATAATGCATAACATGGATGGATGCATGTGGCAAATGCATATATATATATAAGGATGCTTAATCTTTAAAAACATACTTTTAAATGATTAAACATATTCATCATATCATTGGGGCCCTGGCTTGTACCACATACATACATCATAAGCGCGCATCCCTAAGTAAATACGAGATAGCTAGCCTCGACCTACTAGGGTAAGGACAGCATAGTCGGTAGTCCCCGAACCGAGGCGTTCTTAAGGTCCCCATCCCTGTTGCACAGCTTCGGTAGTGCCAGAACCGTGGACAGCATAGTCGGTAGTCCAGAACCGGGGCGTTCTTAAGGTGCCCATCCCTTGGACCCATACTTCGGTCCGGTACAAGCCCATTCATAAAATAAAATACTTTACATGCTTCATCATTCATGAGACATTCATGGCATACTTAACATAGCATACTTGTTACGGCTCGGCTCGTCTACCGGCCCATTTACCGGTCCTTTCGACCGTCGTACCGTCAACCATCGACCGTGCCGTTTAGCATATTTATGCCTTAAAGACATAAGCATCATTTTTCATTCATCATACTTGTCATTCATCATCATTCATTCATCATACTTGTCATTCATCATCATTCATTCATCATACTTAACATCATCATTATGCCCTAAAGGCATGTACTTTAACCTCATTCATAAAACATGGCATACTTACATCTTATTCATAAAACATGGCATATCCTTCATAAATATGGCATATCATTCATAAACATGGCATATCATTCTTAAACATGGCATATCATTCATAAACATGACATATCATTCATCATTCATGGCATATCATTCATCATTCATAAGACATGGCATACTTACATATCATTCACAAATCATGGTACATGTCTAAACATCTATGACTTATCCTATAATTCATGACATACAAACTAAAGGTTTGGTTAACATAGAACTTCTTCCATCTTACTTAAACATATATCTTGGTAACTCATACACATATACTAGGCCATAGGAACCCCTTTGGTTCCCTACTTAAGCCCAACCCTAATCCTTTAACCCTAAACTTGCTCTCAACCGAAACTTCAAGGATATGGGGGTATGGAAAAATTCCATTAAAACCCCAAATCAATTGCTTAAACATCAACCATACCTTACCATAGGGCCATTGGGGCCCTTACTTGAAATAAGTCCTAACTTCCCACCCTATTAGGGTACTTGGCCGAAACCTATAGGGTCTCAAAGCTATGTGAAATATTCACATAAACACCCTCCATCTCTCTTATATCATGTTAATACATCAAACCCATGCTTGGGGTTTTAGACCCAACTCCACCAATGAGGTCTTGTTGTTGGCCGAAACCCTAGGGTATCCTAGGGTGCCCCAAAAATTCCTAAAAATTATATTTAATTCCTAAACCTCATAAGAGAACATTATACAACATTATCAAGATTTTTAGCATCATTTTTGAACCCTAAACCATGGTGGCCGAAACCCATAGGGTCTCTAGGGTGTTGATTTGTTTCTCTCATGTTGGCCGAAACCCTAGGGTGTCCTAGGGTACTCCAAAAATTCCCAGAAATTATACTTAACCTCTAAACATCATAAGGGAACATTAAATAACATTATAAAGATTTTTGGCATGATTATAGACTTTAAAATCATGGTGGCCGAAACCCTCAATCCTAGGGGTCTTGGTTTTGCTTCTTTCATGTTGGCCGAAACCTTAAGGTGTCTCAGGGTACTCCAAAAATTCCCAAAAATTATAATTAACCTCTAAACATCATCAGGGAACATTAAATAGCATTATACATATTTTTAGCATATTTATAGACCTATAAATCATGGTGGCCAAAACCCTTAAACTTAGGGTTCTTAGTTTGGTTCCTTTCATGTTGTCCGAAACCTTAAGGTGTCTTAGGATACTCCAAAAATTCCAAAAAATTATACTTAACCTCTAAAAATCATCAGAAAACATTAAATAGCATTATACAGATTTTTATCATAATTATAGACCTAAAAATCATGGTGGCCGAAACCCTTAAACTTAGGGTTCTTAGTTTGGTTCCTTTCATGTTGTCCGAAACCTTAAGGTGTCATAGGGTACTCCAAAAATTCCCAAAAATTATACTTAACCTATAAACATCATCAGGAAACATTTAATAGCATTATACTGATTTTTAGCATATTTATAGACCTATAAATCATGGTGGCCGAAACCCTTAAACTTAGGGTTCTTAGTTTTCTTTCCTTCCAACCTCTAATTCGAAAACCAACCACTATATCATACTAAAAATCATAAAAATCAGAGGGAACTATTATACCACAGGTGAGGGAGTCTTACCTTGGGGTTTCTAAATTTTTGACCTTGGATGGAGAGAAGGAAGAAGACTTGATGTCTCTTGACCACACCTAGTCCTTGGATCCTTGTAAGAACTTTAGATCTTGGGTGATGGAGCCTTGGTGGAAGCTTTTCCAAGGGAGAACTCTTCCTTAGAGTTTCGGCTAGAATGAGGAGGGAGGAGGGGAGCAAATGCACTTGATGATGAAGAGAAGTAACCCCCCAAACCCCCTCTTTATAGCTCCTTTAAAGAGGCAAATGAAGAGTCTCTCCATGACCCTTCATCTCCTTCTACTTCTTAACCTCCCTCTACTTCATTTACTCATAAGAATTCCTTGCTAGGTGAGTTGGTTAAAGCATTCATGGTTGTACAAGAGGTCCAAGGTTCAATCCTTGGCCCATGCACCTTTATTTTTATTTTATTTTTATTTCATTTATTTTATTATTTTTATTCCCTAAATTCCAAAAATCCCCCCTAAAATCCCCCATAATTATGCCAATATTCTTAAATAAAATTCTTTTATATTTATATTAATTTTACCTAATTTATATTAATTTTACCTAATTAATATCCATTTTTGGAGCCCATTTAAAGCTCATTGGTACTTAGTTTTCTCAATTTAAATGAGAAAACATGGATTTTCTAGGCCAAAGTTCTCCTTAATATTTCTAGGTCCCTTGGAAAATTATTTAAACATGCTTAATATTTTAAGAAAATATTAAGAGAATTTTTCGGGTCGTTACATGATGGTCTTGGGAACTCCATGAAGTCTGATTATCTCCTTAGCATATAGTTGAGCCAGTTGGTCAATCGAATAAGTCATCTTGATAGCTATGAAATGAGCAGACTTCGTCAACCTGTCTACAATTACCCATACCGCATCATATCCATTTGTAGTCTTGGGAAGTCCTGAAATAACGTCCATAGAGATATCTTCCCATTTCCATTCCGGAATCGGTAGTGGCTGCAGAACTCCTCCGGGTCGCTGGTGTTCTGCCTTCACTCGTTGGCAGGTCAGGCAAGTGCCAACATACTGAGCCACATCTCTCTTCATACCGGACCACTAGAATTTCTCTTTTAAATCTTGATACATCTTGGTGGATCCTGGAGTGAACTTGATTCTTACTTTCATTTACTGCCTTCCTTTGTTGATTGATATTGTTCAGGTAATGTTCAGTGAGTAGGGCACTACTAAACAGCTCCTCTGCAGTCTGCGGTCTGTTAACTCCGCCGGCCTCGTTCAGAGCTATTTCGGGCCGCAACATCTTTAACATAAGGTGAACCCTCTCCTTCTCAGTGCGAACCAGCTCAAGGCATAAGTGAGCCAGTCGGTTAAATTTCTTCATGGCTTCATTGACTGAAAGGTTGCCCTGTCGGAATTCCGTGAACTCGTCGCAGTGTTTATTGGTGACCTGCATGTTGAAGAATTCTTCAAAGAATTCTGACTCGAAATCTGACCACGTCATCTGGTTCACCTGTCTCTTGGCCTTGACCCTTTCCCACCACATTCTGGCATCTCCAGAAAGGCAGAATGATGCACATTTGATCTTCTCTTGTTCAGGCCAATCCAGCAGTTCCATTGTACTCTCTACGGTTTTGAACCACGCTTGAGCATCCCACGGTTCACCGACCCCCGAGAAACTTTCCTGCTTCAACCTCAACCACTAGATCAGATAAGCCTCTTGTCGTGCTACAGTGGTCGAGCCCGACGGAGGGGTTTGCATAACTGTAGGTGCGACAGGTATAGCAGTCTGGTTCGCCGGAGGAGTAGTAGAATTTTCTTGTTGGTTCATCAGGGTATTGATGGTTTGCTGCTGCTCAGCGACTTGACGCTGATGTTGGGTCACTAATTGCATCAGGTCAGGCGAGGGGGTAATCTCATTAAGTCTGTTACTCTGCCTTCTAGCCATGCTTTCCTTCATAAAGGACAAGTATGGATAATATGAGTTATTGTTATACCTCCCCATATTAAATCCTAAATTATTAATTAATATATATATAAAAGAAAGTATCGTTCATGTTCACATATCTTACAAGTACTTGCCATTATCTATCATAAAGCATCATTCATACTTACATATTCTAGAAGCAAAACCTATCCTATAGAGTGCTTACTATCATAAAATATACCGAAAGGTACTTACTTGGAAGCGGCAGAAAGGAGGCTTGATGTGTGTGTAGTGAGATGGCAACTGCTCTGATACCAACCTATAACGCCCGCCTTTTTCCCACACCTTGTGGTGTGGCGAGATAGGCGTCGTTACGCTAAACATACATGTGCATAAAACATCTTAATGCAGCGGAATACTTTTTTTTTTTACACATGCTTAAACTTGTCGTTCATGAATCTAGTGTCATTGGACTTAACATATTTACAACATGCATGACATCATATCATAACTTAACCATTCCATAGCTTATTCATCATCATCATGACTAGCAAGTAACTTATCCGTAAACATAGCATTATAAGTCTTAAGTTATTCATTAGGCATAACCATTATAACCATAGCATAGAATCTAAGGAGGCATTCCCAAGACCCAAGACATGCAATATGCGTAACCAAAAAGGATCCTTTGCCAAGTCACCGCCACACACACACATGCTCTTGCCTCTCCTGCTGCTTCTCCTAGTAACCTCGTGCTTGATCTGCGGTACGAGGAAAATAAACTATAAGCACACAGGCTTAGTAAGACCCTTTCCTACTCACTAAAAACCATACGTCACTTAAGCATAAACATATCAAGTGTCTTGACATAACATAACTTTGAACATAAACATAAGCATAGTCATGACATACGTCATAAGCATATGAACAACTAACATAGCATGATTCTTAACATCACCATGATCTACAACCTACTTAGCATGGCATAAATCTTAACATACATGAACATGAAACATACATACGTGAACATGAAACATACTTATACATGACATAATTCCTAGCATACATGAACATAAGACATACTTATCATAGCATAATTCTTAGCATACATGAACATAAAACATACTTCTTCATGGCATAATTCTTAGCATACATGAACATAAAACATACTTCTTCATGGCATAATTCTTAGCATACATGAACATAAGGCATACTTATCATAGCATAATTCTTAGCATACATGAACATAAAACATACTTCTTCATGGCATAATTCTTAGCATACATGAACATAAGGCATACTTATCATAGCATAATTCTTAGCATACATGAACATAAAACATACTTCTTCATGGCATAATTCTTAGCATACATGAACATAAGGCATACTTATCATAGCATAATTCTTAGCATACATGAACATAAAACATACTTCTTCATGGCATAATTCTTAGCATACATGAACATAAAACATACTTCTTCATGCCATAATTCTTAGCATACATGAATATAAGACATACTTATCATAGCATAAGAATAAAATGTACTTACCCTGGCACGATGCACAACTTGGATGTATGCATGAGTCAAATGCATGTACTACATAAGGATGCTTAATTTTTAAAATCATACTTTTAAATGCTTAACATAAACATAACATCATTGGGGTCCCCGGCTTGTACCACATACATACATTATAAGCGCGCATCCCTAAGTAAATATGAGGTAGCTAGCCTCAACCTACTAGGGTAAGGACAGCATAGTCGGTAGTCCTAGAACCGGGGCGTTCTTAAGGTGCCCATCCCTGTTGCACAGCTTCGGTAGTGCCAGAACCGTGGACAGCTTCGGTAGTCCAGAACCGGGGCGTTCTTATGGTGCCCATCCCTTGGACCCTTACTTCGGTCCGGTACAAGCCTCATTCATAAAAATAAATATGCATGCTTCATCATTCATACTTGTCATTCATACTTATTTTATATCATCGTTATTGTTAGTATTATGAGAGAAGTGTCCTAAGACAATCGCCTTATGATTGTAATAATTTACTTTAATAAATGAATATTCACTATTTGAGTATACATGTTCATGTATTTGATTGTGATCTTAAACTCATTTACTGAATGTCCGCAATACAATTCACAACATGAGAGAATTTGTGATGAATTCACAACTAGTGATTATCTCTACATGTGCAATTGTGAAGTTTTGAAATTGTCCCTAGTCGATGAATTGATAAATATGGACACTATCAATTCTGTTGAGACTAGCATGGGTTATTCTCTAATCAGTTGATTCTCACTGGCTGGTGACATTGGGATGTCCGGAGATAAACATGGATGCTAGTTAAGGGAACTAGTTCATTAGAGTGACTAGCTGTAAAACTTCATATGGTAATCTACATATAGATATGTCAATGAAGTTCTTACTGCAGCTTAAGTGCGATGTTCCTTTAACTTGCGGTGTTCAAGTCATCTTGGTCATGGAGACTTATACTTTGACATCTTAAGCAAGCATCTCTAAGGAGGTGTGGAACTAGGATGGTTGGGTATAAGCCGAAGTGCTCCAAGATGTTTGAACAACCTACAAAGGATTCACCACTCCTTGTGAGGAGATGTATACCCAAGGCCTATCGTCGGATTGTTACTCGAAGCCTCTGGCCAGAGCATCACATGTTCAGAGTATGAATCTCTCAGAAACATGGGAGTAACTAGAATCCGTTGGACGAGAAAGACATTACATGTGCTAGGTGTGACGTAGTCAGCCTAGTGGGGACTGACACACATAGACCGTGTCCTGAACCAAGTGGGTATAAGATGGTGAAGGGAATGTGGCACGATTCATAAGAGCTGCTGAAGGGTTTCAGAATAATTTCTGAGGTCAACCGTTGATCTTTCGATTAATTGGGGATCATGATGTACTACTAGGTGCCACTCATGATCGTTCTATAATTGATGAATTATAGACGGCCAACATAAATCGAAAGCCTATTTAGTCTGTAACGACCCGGAAAATTCTCTTAATATTTTCTTAAAATATTGAGCATGTCTAGATAATTTTCCGAAGGACCTAGAGGTATTAATACGAACTTTGGCCTAGAAAATCCATGTTTTCTCATTTAAATTGAGAAAACTAAGTACTAATGGGCCTTATGTGGGCTTTTTAGTACCATGATTATAGGTGGATTTTAGGTAATAATTAGTATAAATATAAATAGGATTTAATTAGGCAAATTAGCATGATTATGAGTAAGTCTTAGCCTAATTTTTCCTATTTTAATGGAGAAACTAAGTACTAATGAGCTTTAAATGGGCTCCAAAAATGGGTATTAATTAGGTAAAATTAATATAAATATAAAAGAATTTTATTTAGGAATATTAGCATAATTATGGGTGATTTTAGGGGGATTTTCAGAATTTAGGAACAATAAAATAATAAGATAAATGAAATAAAAATAAAGGTGCATGAGCCAAGGATTGAACCTTGGACCTCTTGGACAACCATGCATGCTTGAACCAACTCACCTAGCAAGGGATTTCTATTGGGAAATGAAATAGAGTTTGGCTAAGGCTTAAGAGAAGATGAGGAGTCATGAAGAGACTCTTCATTTGCCTTCTTAAAGGGGCTATAAAGAGAGGGTTTGGGGGGTTACTTCTCTTCATCTATCAAGTCACCTTCTCCCCTCCTCCTTCTTCATTCTAGCCGAACACCAAGAAGGGGTTCTCCCTTGGAAAAACTCCACATCTCCAAGATCTAGGTTCCTTCCAAGACAACAAGGGCAAGGAGGGATCAAGGGTCAAGAGCTCTACAAGTTCCTTCTCTTTTAAGGTCTAAAAATCAAGAAATCCCAAAGTAAGACTCCCTCACCTGTGGTATATTAGTTCTTTATGATTTTGTATGATTTTTAGCATGTTATAAAGGTTGGTTTGAGATTTTAAGTTGGAAAAGAAAGAAACCAAGAATCCTAGCCTAAGGGGGGTTTCGGCCCTAGGACTTTTGGGTCCATAAGGATGCTATAAATCCTAGTTATGTTTTCTAATATGCTATCATGATGTTTAGAGACTAAATAGAATTTTGGGGAATTTTTGGGGTACCCTAGGGTCCCCTAGGGTTTTCGGCCAACCCATGAACTCATGGGTAGAGTTAAATCCAAACCCCCAAGCATATGTGTTGTGTACTAACATGATATAAGGGAGATTAAGGGTAACTTATGGGACCTTTTTTCAAGTCTTTGTGACCCCACAGGATTCGGCCAAGATGGATGGTAGGGCCAAAGTTAGGGCTTTCCCCAAGTAAGGGTCCTAATAGCCCCTATGGTATGTTATGGTTGATGGTTAATGGTTGATTGGGGATTTTAATGGAATTTTTCCATGCACCCATGCCCTTGTAGGTTTCGGCCAGTCCTAGGAAGGGGGGGGGGCTAAGGATTAGGGTTAACCCTAATCATGAGCCCTAAGGGCTCCCTATGGTCTTATAGGCAATGTATGGATGTTCCTTTACCTTGTGCTATCTTATATGCTTATGGGAACAATGGAAACCTTCCATGTAGGTTTCGGCCAAGGCTAGGTAATTAGGGATTGATGGAGTTAAGGTTTGAAGAATGATGGTTTATAGTTCATTATGAAGAATACATAGGGGTTCAAGCATGTGGTAGGAATTTAAGTTACCTATAACCCTAACCTTAAGTACCATGTTTATGTATGTATGCTTATGATTTGGATGCCATGCCTAATAGGGTTATTTATGAATGTCTTATGTTCCATGTCATGCACTTGGATAGTAGGAATCATGTTTATGGAAGTCCTACCTATGAATACTTATGTTATGTTAAGAACCATGTGATGTTATATGTTCATGCTATGTTAAGAACCATGCTATGTTATATGTTCATGTTATGTTAAGAACCATGTTATGTTATGTTTATGATAAGAATGATGCATGCCACGTTGTTATGAATAATGATGCATGCCATGTTATGAATAATGATGCATGCCATGTTATGAATAAAGATGCATGCCATGTTTATGAAGAAAGATAATGCTCATGCCTTCCAGGCATCATGATGGACAAGCATGTTTTAAGTCATGCTTCATGTAACCAAGTTATGCCATGTTTAAATATGCCATGAATGTCTTATGAATGATGAAGCATGTAAAGTATTTTACTTTATGAATGGGTCTTGTACCGGACCGAAGTATGGGTCCAAGGGATGGGCACCTTAAGAACGCCCCGGTTCTGGACTACCGAAGCTGTCCACGGTTCTGGCACTACCGAAGCTATGCAACAGGGATGGGCACCTTAAGAACGCCCCGGTTCGAGGACTACCGACTATGCTGTCCTTACCCTAGTAGGTTGAGGCTAGCTACCTTGTATTTACTTAGGGATGCGCGCCATGATGTATGTATGTGGTACAAGCCAGGGACCCCAACAATGTGATGATTATGTTTAAGTATTTAAAAGTATGTTTTTAAAAGTTAAGCATCTATATATATATATATATATATACATATGCATTCCACCCACGCATTCATTCATGTTATGCATTATGCTATGATGATGATGACTTATGCTTATGGTTCATGTTAAGAAATGGATATGATAGTAAATGATTTATGCCATGATTATGTTAAGAAGATGCTCATATGCTATAATGGAAAATATGCTCATGATATGCTAGATAGGTTGGTCTATAATGGAAAATATGCTTATGTTTATGTTTATACCATGTTCCATGCCATGCTAAGAATGTCTAATGATGAGTATGTTTATACCATGCTTTATGCCATGATAGGAATGTTTAATTATGTTTATGCTTATGTTTATGCTTTATGCCATGATAGGAATGTTTAGTTATGTTTATGGTTATGTCATGTATCATGCCATGTAAAGTTTAAGTAGGTTTATGTTTATGTTTCATGTTTAAGACTAAATGATGATTATGTTTCATATGATTATGAATGAACGGCGAATGGTTTTAGTTAGTAGGAAAGAGTCTTACTAAGCCTGTGTGCTTATAGTCTTTTTCCTTATACCGCAGATCATGCAAGGGGACAATGAGGAAGCAGCAGGAGGGCAAGAACGTATGTGTGTGATAGTGACTTGGCCCAGGAAACCAAATGTTTACCGTTTATGCTAGAACTTTACTTTTGATATCTCTATGCTCGAATAATGACTCAAGGAACTTTATGTTATGATGTTAAGCATGATATGATAAGATGTTTAAGTATAAAGTCAATATGTCAAGTTTCCATGACATTATGTTAAGAATGGTAGCAGGGGGCATGTAAGTGTAAAGTTAAAGGTATTCCGCTGCAGTATGATGTTACATGCCCTAAGTATGTTAGCGTAATGCCGCTTTATGAAAAAAAAAAGCGGGCGTTACATAGTCACACGCACTACGAGTAATCCGAGGGATTTAAAATGAGTTGAAAATTGGATTTTTCGATCAAGAGAAATAAGTCGAATCTGAATTTATCAGAGGCGCACCGGAAGCTTAAAATGGCTAAGTCTTTTGAAGGCTTATTGGACGAATTAAATGAGTTTAATTCGCAAGGGTTTGGCTTGGTGTGGCCAGCCAAAGAGGGTGCCCACCCTCTTTGGTTTGGCCGGCCACAATAAAGGAGGGAAACCAATTTATTTGGTTTAAATTATAAAATAAATCGAGCGTGATTTGTTTTATAAAATTATGGATAAAGAAATTTACAAAAAGAAATTTATAGAAATTTATCATTTTTATGGAAATTAAAATGAACCATGGATTTGTTTATTTTTATTTTATAAAATCAATTATGAATTGATTTTTCCATGATAAGAAAAATTTATGTAATAAATTTATTCTTTTTATGGAAATTAAAATGAACCATGGATTAATTTATTTTATTTTATAAAATCAATTATGAATTGATTTTCCATGATAAGAAAAATTTATATAATAAATTTATTCTTTTTATGGAAGTTAAAATGAACCATGGATTGGTTTATTTTATTTTATAAAATCAATTATGAATTGATTTTTCCATGATAAGAAAAATTTATATAATAAATTTCTTGTAAAATTTTATTCCATAATAAAAGGAGAGACATGGTTGTTTTTATTATAAATTAAGTTATAATAAAAACTTGGCATAACGGAATAATTCATAGAAAAATTTATGAGATAAATTTCTTATGAAAATTTATTCCGTTAAAAGGAGACTTGGCGATAAAGAGGCTACTATATAAAGGTACCAAGGCAAGGCTTGGAAATTAATTCAAGAGATCAAGGATTCTTGCCTAGCCTTTGTTCCTCTCCTTCTCTCCCTCTTCCTCCCAAGTGGGCGCCGGCCCTAGAGAGCTCCTCTAGGGTTGCCGCGAGCCAACTCCACCAAGAAGGCGCCGAAGAAGAAGAAGAAGCTGGTCGCGACTCCTTCCTTCTTCCTGGAATCTTGATTCCGTTTGGTGGTTAGTTTTCCATCTCTCTCTCTTGATATTCTAGTCGTGCCTTTGGAGAATCTAGTAGTTCTTGTCGGCACGAAACTCGTGGCTTTGCGAAGTCATCCCGAGAGAACTCGGCGTGGACGCGAATAGAGGCAGAGCTTCCAAGGGACGCTACGGTTGGATCTCGTCCCTTACTTCGAGTTACGCGAGGTATTGAGTAAATTAGTTTACTTTCTGCAATATTTTAATTTATGATCATGTCCACACATCATAAGGTTGCATGCTAGATACGTGGTTAAAATAATTTGAGAAATTATTTATGGTAATTCTTCCACTGCATGTAATTATTTTTTTTAAATTACGAACCCGTATCCATGTCAACGTGGACCCAGTCCCAACAGTGGTATCAGAGCGAGGTTAGTGTTCGACATAATCATATAATTGTTTTGCGGAAAACTTTGTCATGATCTCAATTTTGGAAAATTTTCCAATTATGGAAACTTTCCAATTATGATAAATTTTAGATTTAGGAATTTCAAAGTTTGGAAATCCTCATGAAATTTCGCAAACTTTTGAAATATCCTAGTTTCTGAAATTTTATGATAATTGTGAAAACTTCCCATCTTTGAAAACTTTCCAATTTTGGAAATTTCTATTTTGGAAATTTTCCAATTTTGGAAATATGTAAGTTTTCTTTGTACCAGAAACTTACAATTTTTCTGAAAACCTATTATGAAATCTCGCAATTTTGGGCACTTTCTTTAAAGAAAGTCTAGACAAATTTATGGATTATTAATTGACAATTAAATTCGAATTGGTTTTAAATTATTAACAAAATTTTTTATTTTAGATTGAGCCTCGGGGAGCCGTCCAATTTAAAGTTAGTTGTTGTAATTTAATTTCCTATTTTGAATAAAATTGTCATGTTTAATTTGGTTATGCCTCGGGGAGCGGACCAAATTAGATTTACAACAAATTCTTTTTTTTGGGTATCTGAGCCTCGGGCAGCCACCCAAAGAAAATAATTTGTTGAAATTAATAAATCTATAAATAAAATATGTAATCAAATCTTGGAAATTTTGAGGTGATTCTCAAACGATAATTTCCTTATTTGATTTAAGAGGTGATGCTCTTACATATTGTTGTCTCCAAAATTAATTAGGAAAATGGTTTGCTATAGAGTTTTCTTAAATGTGATTTTCATAAAAATAATATGTGGTTGAATTAAGGGAATCTGTCTCTTAATTTAATAAGATTTGATTTAGAGAAATCAAAGTCTTAAACATATTATTTCCGAAATTGATTATGACAATTTAGGAAATTATTTTCCAAAACAATTCCTTGAATAAAGTATGAAATTAGAATTAGGAAATCCGATTCCTAATTCAATTAATGAGACTTGATAAATTAAGTCACATACATACTTTATTAAGGATATCGTTAGTACATGACATAATTATATGTCATGAATGTGCTTAGAAAAGAAAGGATGAGACCCAAAACCCCTTACAAAATATTAAGGCCAACACCTTCCATTAATATGGTTAGAACCGGAGTTTTGTTTCTCGTTTGGGTTGATGGACACATCCATGCCCGGCTTGAACCTCAACATGTTCAAACCATGGAATTAGTTTATGATTAATATAGTTAGAGTCAGAGGTCAATCCTTAGTTTTGGTTGTTGGACACATCCAAGCCTGACTAAAAGGTTGAATGAGCTCCAACCATATTAAAACTATTTCTTGATTAATGGGTCAGCCTTAAGCTTGGAGCATCGATTTGTTGTGCCACAGCCAAGGTTGATGTGAAGAGAGGTGCAGTTGGGTGCTATGTATATTGTTACATACTTGTTAATGAGTTAACAACCCAATGATTTATGCAAACATTCAATTAGTTGATAGCATAAAGTGGTAGTTACATATATGTGATATGTAATCGGTATAATTACCTACCTTCATAGCTAAGTATAACGTGATGGTCACAGCCATGGTTGTTCTTATCTATGGTTGGATATCAACCTATTTGGAGGTGTTCCTACAATCTCCCGAATTGATAAAAAGGGTTATTCAATTCGAAAAATAAATAGGATTTAATTAATGTATATTGATGCATTCTTTATCATTCTTCTCACATAAGCTCAATTTGTATTTCTAGGATAATCACTCGATCATGTCTTCTCTAAATTTGCGTTCCATTTTGGACACCAATAAGTTAACTAAGGACAAAAGGATTGAAAAGGCACTTGCCATCACTGTGGCAAGGAGGGCCACTGGCGAAGAAACTGCAAGGTTTATCTTGAGTCCTTGAAGAAGAAGGCATCCGATGCCCCATCCTCTTCAGGCATCTTCGTTATTGAATGTCACTCTATTTCCTCGTACACCTGGGTACTTGATACTGGGTGTAGTACACATATATGTAATGACATACAAGGGCTAAGGAATAGAAGAAGACTCGTCAAGGGAGAAGCGAATTTGCGAGTTGGAAATGGAGCAAAGATTGCTGCTATTGCCATCGGAACATATTTGCTAAAGCTCCCTACTGGACATGTCTTAGAATTGGATAATTGTTATTTTGTTCCTTCGCTAATAAAGAACATTGTATCTATTTCATGATTGAATGAAAAGGGTTATCATTTAACTTTTAGTAGCAATTGTTGTTACATAACTTTAAATGACGTTCTTTATGGGACTGGAACTTTGTGCAATGGTATCTACACGTTAGATTTATCCGGTGACGTTTTCAATATCGAAGTTAGCAACAAACGTGCTCGAATAGATAATCGAATAGACTCCTACACGTGGCATTGTCGTCTTGGCCATGTAAGTAAGAAACACATGACCAAATTACACCGATGTGGAATTTTGGAATCATTTGAACCCGGTTCATTTGATACATGCGAATCATGCTTAAAAGGCAAGATGGCCAAATTACCCTTTTTCGGAAAAGGTAATCCAGTGGGAGAATTGCTTGGTCTAATACATACTGATGTATGTGGACTAATGTCAACTCTTGCACAAGGAGGCTATAGCTACTTCATCACCTTTATCGATGATCACTCACGATTCGGGTATGTGTTCTTGATGAAACACAAATCTGAAGCTTTTGAGAAACTCAAAGAGTTTAGAAATGAAGAAGAGAAACAGCTTGGCAAAAGTATTAAGATACTTCGATCCGATCGGGGTGGTGAATACTTGAGTCAAGAGTTTCAAGATTATCTTAGGGACAATGGGATATTGTCTCAATGGACTCCGCCGTATATACCACAGCATAGAGGCGTAACCGAACCTTGATGGACATGGTTAGATCCATGATGAATCATGCAACTCTTCCAAAATCCTTTTGGGGCTATGCACTTAAGACAGCTGTTTACTTACTAAACAGAGTCCCGACCAAGGTAGTCTCTACTACTCCATATGAGAGGTGGAATAGTAAGAAACCCCACTTAACTCACCTTAAGATATGGGGTTGTCCTGCTTATGTGAAGCGGACTGTATCAGACAAATTGGATGCTAAGTCTGATAAATGTCTATTTATTGGATACCCTAAGGAAACGAAGGGTTACCAATTCTATCATCCCTTGGAACAAAAGGTGTTTGTTTCAAGGCATGCTATATTTCTGGACAAATAATTTCTTTTACAAGAAAACAGTGGGAGTGGCATTGAACTTGATGAAGTTCAAGAAACTCCAATGGACATTACAGAGACACCTAGTCTAGACCCACAACCAATAACTCATAATGATGAGCTATCAGTTGAACCTAAAACAACACCACCTCTTCGAAGGTCTGATAGGACACGCAATATTCCAGAGAGATACGGATTTCTCATAAGTGAATCGAACGACGTGTTACTCATAAGCGATGACGAACCTATCAGTTATGAAGATGTTCTGAAAAGTTCAGAAAGGGACAAATGGCTTGAAGCCATGAAGTCGGAAATGGATTCCATGTACGAAAATCAAGTATGGGACTTGGTTAACCCACCTGAAGGGATTAAGCCCATAGGGTGCAAGTGGGTTTTCAAGAAGAAAACTGACATGGAAGGTAATGTTGTTACCTTTAAGGCTAGATTAGTGGCAAAAGGATATCGTCAGAAACAAGGAATTGATTATGATGAAACCTATTCGCCAGTAGCTATGCTTAAATCCATTCGGATGCTCCTGGCCATAGCAGCTCATTATGATTATGAGATATGGCAAATGGATGTGAAAACAACTTTCCTTAATGGAAACCTGCTTGAGGATGTATACATGATACAACCTGAAGGTTTCACATCGGTTGATAAAACCAAAATATGCAAGCTTCGGCGATCTATATATGGACTGAAGCAAGCATTCAAGAGCTGGAACATCCATTTTGATGAGACAATCAAAGAGTTTGATTTCTCACAAAATCCAGACGAACCTTGTGTGTACAAGAAGGTTAGTGGGAGTGCAGTCGTATTCCTAGTATTATATGTCGATGACATATTACTTATAGGAAACGATATATCAGTCTTGCAGTCAGTTAAAATTTGGTTGTCCAAAACTTTCTCCATGAAAGACCTGGGAGAAGCAACCTATATCCTTGGGATTAGAATCTATAGAGATAGATCAAAACGGTTGCTTAGTCTTTCACAGTCTACATATATAGACCGAGTGCTAAAAAGGTTTAGCATGTCGGAATCCAAGAAAGGTTACCTTCCCATCAAGCATGGGATCAACCTTTCAAAGTCTATGTGTCCGCGCACAGAAGACGAGAGGATTTACATGAATAAGATTCCTTATGCATCCGCGATAAGATCTATCATGTATGTTATGTTATGTACTAGGCCCGATGTATCATATGCTCTGAGCGTCATGAGCAGATACCAGTCTGATCCAGGAATGGATCATTGGGCGGCTGTCAAGGTAATCCTTAAGTACTTAAGAAGAACTAAGGATGTGTTCCTAATATATGGAGAAGGAGATATGGTAATACTGGATATACAGATGCCAGTTTCCAGACAGATAAGGATGACTCCAAATCTCAGTCTGGATACGTATTTACTTTGAATGGAGGCGCAATAAGTTGAAAGAGTTCCAAGCAAGATACTGTAGCGGATTCTACCACGGAAGCGGAATACTTTGCAGCTTCGGAAGCAGCAAAGGAAGCAGTCTAGATCAAGAAGTTTGTCTCAGAACTTGGTGTGGTTCCAACCATTGATGAAGCAATACCGGTTTATTGCGACAACAATGGAGCTATTGCACAAGCAAAGGAACCAAGGTCTCATCAATGATCCAAACATGTGCTTCGCTGCTATCATCTGATCAGACAGATTATAAGTAGGAATGATATACAAATTGAGAAAATTCCCACTGAAAGGAATAAAGCGGATCCTTTAACTAAGGCCTTGCCTCAGAGCAAGTTTGAGGGTTATGTTAGAGCCTGTGGTATTGGATACCGTAGCGATTGGCATTAGGCCAAGTGGGAGTTTGTTAGTATTATGAGAGAAGTGTCCTAAGGCAATCGCCTTATGATTGTAATCATTTACTTTAATAAATGAATATTCACTATTTGAGTATACATGTTCATGTATTTGATTGTGATCTTAAACTCATTTACTGAATGTCCGCAATACAATTCACAGCATGAGATAATTTGTGATGAATTCACAACTTGTGATTATCTCTACATGTGCAATTGAGATGTATTGAAACTGTCCCTAGTCGATGAATTGATAAATATGGACACTGTCAATTCTGTTGAGACTAGCATGGGTTATTCTCTAATCAGCTGATTCTCACTGGCTGGTGACATTGGGATGTCCGGAGATAAACATGGATGCTAGTTAAGGGAACTAGTTCATTGGAGTGACTAGCTGTAGAACTTCATATGATAATCTACATATAGATATGTCAATGAAGTTCTTACTGCAGCTTAAGTGCGATGTTCCTTTGACTTGCGGTGTTCAAGTCATCTTGGTCATGGAGACTTATACTTTGACATCTTAAGCAAGCATCTCTAAGGAGGTGTGGACCCAGGATGGTTGGGTATAAGCCGAAGTGCCCGAAGATGTTTGAACAACCTACAAAGGATTCACCACTCCTTGCGAGGAGATGTATACCCAAGGCCTATCGTCGGATTGTTACTCGAAGCCTCTGGCTAGAGCATCACATGTTCAGAGAATGAATCTCTCAGAAACATGGGAGTAACTAGAATCCGTTGGACAAGAAAGACATTACTTGGGCTAGGTGTGACGTAGTCAGCCTAGTGGGGACTGACACACATAGACCGTGTCCTGAACCAAGTGGGTATAAGATGGTGAAGGGAATGGGACACGATTCATTAGAGCTGCTGAAGGGTTTCAGAATAATTTCTGAGGTCAACCGTTGATCTTTCGATTAATTGGGGATCATGATGTACTACTAGGTGCCACTCATGATCGTTCTATAATTGATGAATTATAGACGGCCAACATAAATCGAAAGCCTATTTAGTCACACGCACTATGAGTAATCCAAGGGATTTAAAACGAGTTGAAAATTAGATTTTTCGATCAAGAGAAATAAGTCGAATCTGAATTTATCAGAGGCGCACCGGAAGATTAAAATGGCTAAGTCTTTTGAAGGCTTATTGGACGAATTAAATGAGTTTAATTCGCAAGGGTTTGGCTTGGTGTGGCCGTCCAAAGAGGGTGCCCACCCTCTTTGGTTTGGCCGACCACAATAAAGCAGGGGAACTAATTTATTTGGTTTAAATTATAAAATAAATCGAGCGTGATTTGTTTTATAAAATTATGGATAAAGAAATTTATATAAAGAAATTTATATAAAGAAATTTACAAAAAGAAATTTATAGAAATTTATTCTTTTTATGGAAATTAAAATGAACCATGGATTGGTTTATTTTTATTTTATAAAATCAATTATGAATTGACTTTTCCATGATAAGAAAAATTTATATAATAAATTTATTCATTTTATGGAAATTAAAATGAACCATGGATTGGTTTATTTTATTTTATAAAATTAATTATGAATTGATTTTTCCATGATAAAAAAATTTATATAATAAATTTATTCTTTTTATGGAAATTAAAATGAACCATGGATTGGTTTATTTTATTTTATAAAATCAATTATGAATTGATTTTTCCATGATAAGAATAATTTATATAATAAATTTCTTGTAAAATTTTATTCCATAATAAAAGGGGAGACATGGTTATTTTTATTATAAATTAAGTTATAATAAAAACTTGGCATAATGGAATAATTCATAGAAAAATTTATGAGATAAATTTCTTATGAAAATTTATTCCGTTAAAAGGAGACTTGGCGATAAAGAGGCTACTATATAAAGGTACCAAGGCAAGGCTTGGAAATTAATTCAAGAGATCAAGGATTCTTGCCTAGCCTTTTTTCCTCTCCATCTCTCCCTCTCCCTCCCAAGTGGGCGCCGGCCCTAGAGAGCTCCTCTAGGGTTGCCGCGAGCCAACTCCACCAAGAAGGCGCCGAAGAAGAAGAAGAAGCGGGTCGCGACTCCTTCCTTCCTCCTGGAATCTTGATTCCGTTTGGTGGTTAGTTTTCCATCTCTCTCTCTTGATATTCTAGTCGTGCCTTTGGAGAATCTAGTAGTTCTTGTCGGCACGAAACTCGTGGCTTTACGAAGTCATCCCGAAGAGAACTCGACGTGGACGCGAATAGAGGCGGAGCTTCCAAGGGACGCTACAGTTGGATCTCGTCCCTTACTTCGACTTACGCGAGGTATTGAGTAAATTAGTTTACTTTCTGCAAAATTTTAATTTATGATCATGTCCACACATCATAAGGTTGCATGCTAGATACGTGGTTAAAATAATTTGAGAAATTATTTATGCTAATTCTTCCGCTGCACGTAATTATTTTTTTAAATTACGAACCCGTATCCATGTCAACGTGCACCCGGTCCCAACAGTTATGCCTTCATCATTCATACTTATCATTCATACTTATCATTCATACTTAAGGCATAACCATCATCTTCATTCATACTTATCATTCTTTATTCATATAATAGGATATACATGCATAATCATGTTTTTAGCCATAAACATTATCTTGGTTCGTAAAACTTGCATGATCATAATACATAAATAAACATGTACTTCATACATGATACATTTCATCTAGCATACATAATCCTAGTATTCATCATAAAGCATGGATGGTAAGCTACATATAAACATGACACATACTACAAGGGTTCATGGCATTCATCATAAAACATGCATATACCTTCATGAATCATAAATCCATTATAAGCATTTATCAACATACATGCATCATTCTATTTATCATAACATACTCCTACATCAATTACATATATTCATGGTATATGATCTAAATATTCATGATTAAAACATAACCTAAAATCAACCATACAAGGTCATGTTATATAACACATAAACTAAGATTTTAGTCACATGGAGACCCTTACATCATGCTTAACAATGTACTAGCATCATGGTAACTTATAAACATGCATTCTTGAGACTGTGACGCCCGCCCTTATATCTACCCTCGGGGCGGGGTCACGTGCACTTAATCTCTAAATCCGCATATAAAATTTTTCTTTCTAAAGTACTAAGGACAAAGTACTAAGCATGCTTATTTAACCTATAACATAATAGGTTTCACTTATCATAAAATCAAGTATATAAGTGATTCAAGTATAACATTCATTAATAATAAATGTTAACACAGTATGATAATGTAGATATGAAGATCTTTATTCCCGAGCCACCACCCCACACATCTTCAGCTCTCCTGCCTCTTCCTTCAGTTCAAGTGTTTCTTACCGCTATCTGCAGCATAAGAAAACATGAAACTAGTAAGCAAAACATGCTTAGTAAGAATCCGGGCCTACTCGCAAAATCCATATCGATACATCATATCATGTACACAGTAATCAAGATAGCATCATAAGCATCATAAGCATTGCTTCACATACTTCTAAGTGCTTCACCGCACAAGATCATATCATAATAGGAAATGTTTTTCAAAAGATTCCATAATGGTAGATACTTTAAAATATCATATCATCATCTAGGGCCCAGTTGTCGTACCACATCATGCGCGTTCCCTAATAAATTGGGGTAGCGAGCCACCAATCTAATTAGAGCAGGACCCTTCCGTCCTACCAATGCCATGACCTTAACATGCATATTGGATTTGTTTAACGACCCCCTTCCGAGTCGGGTACGCAACTTTCAAAGTAAAGTAATTTATCATGCAATTACTCATATATGTATATGCCTAAAGGTACTCTTAATCACTTCTCAAAGGGACACACCACACATTCGGGTGCTCTTGATCCCAGTTTCAATAGAGTAACCCTTTTTAAGCATATTATCAACACATCATGTTCATACATCATATGTCATCCATGTTCATACATCACATGTCATCCATGTTCATACATCACATTTCATGCATACATGCATCATGTTTTCATACATGTTCATATATTCATCATATTTTATACATGTTCATACATACATCATATGTCATACATGTTCACATGTTCATCATATTTCATACATGCCTCATAATTCGTACATGCATCATATTTCAATCAAACATCTCATTTAATCATCTCGTGCATATACATCTCATATCCTTTCACATACACATCACATAAAATAATTCCACCTTCCTAAACCCTAATGTTCAAGCCTTGGCCGAATAGTGTAGGGTAGGAACGCTAAGGTTTTGGAATCTGCATCTTCACACAAATATTTATCCAAGCACCTTACCTACACTACTAACCATTTACTCATCCTAGGATAACAAACCCACCCAAAGCCCCAATTAAATCCCCTTTGGCCGAAAGTGGTAGGGTGGCTAAAACCCTAATTTTTGTTCTCCCAAACATTTGGAAACACCACACATGTGTATAGAATCCCTAGGGCACTAGCATGTATCAAGGTTTGATAAAAGAAAACTTTACTTGGCCTCCACCACAAGGGTGGCCGAAACTTGTAGGGTACCAAACCCTAGTTTTTTGTCCTTCCAAAAATTTGGAAAACACACATATGAGTCTAAAGTCCCTATGAGTACTAGCATGTATCAAGGTTTGGCCAAAAACTCTTTTCTTGGACCCCTTACTTGGGGTGGCCGAAACCTTCATCAAGGAGGGTCCTTGTGATCTTGCAAAAGAATGAAACAAACAAACATTCAACAACAATTATGCCACAGGCGAGAGGATACTTACATCCTTTCGCTTAGATTTCTCTTTCTCTTACTCCGTAGGGTACCCTAGATTTGTAGGGCAAGTGAAAATCCTTTCCGAATCTTCTCTAGGGCTCCTTAGACTTAGTAGTGGCAAGAACCTTCAAAGGTCTTCTTCCTTCCAACTTTTCTAGGGCTAGAACCCTAGACTTGATTTTCGAAAATGAGAAGGAGAGGGGAGAGGGTCTCGGTGGGGAAGAGTGAAGAGGAAGAAGAAGAGAAGAGAAGGAAGTTACTCCAACTTCCCCTTATTTATACTTTTCTCATGAAAAGACATGTCTCTTCACTCTTACACACTTAACAAGCATGTTTCTTATTCTCTCAACAAGAAACAATGCTTGGTGTAGTGGTTAAGGCATGGAGAGTGCAACTAGGAGGTTCAAGGTTCAAATCCTTGCTTCCTCCTTTCTACCTCTTCTTTTTATTATATTTTGCACTAATCCACATCCAAGCCCATTATGCCAAACCCACCATGAAATTTCATAATAATGATAAAATTCATGAATTCATAATATTTCATGATAATATTTCATGAATTCTATCACATTTCATATTCATGAATTCATAATATTTCATGATAACATTTCATGAATTCTATCATATTTCATATTCATAAATTCATAATATTTCATGATAACATTTCATGAATTCTATCACATTTCATATTCATGATTTCATAATATTTCATATTCTTCCATAATAATATTTCATCATGAATTCACAATATTATTCACATAATATTTTATAATGAATTCACAATATTATTCATGGTGAAATTTCGGGGTGTTACAGAGACCTTAACCCAAACCAAACCCTATGTTTGGGTCTTGGCCGAAAGTCCTAAAGGACCATGGGTCCATGGAAAATTTGCCTAGATCATGATTAACATCCCTTACCTACATATCATGCCATAGAAAAATCATTTGAACCCTTGATTGGACTTAACCCCAAGTCCTAGGCCTAAAGCAAGGGTTAGCCAAAACCCTAGAAGGGTAACAAGCCCATGGAAAAGTTCATTTAACACCATTCTTACCCATAAGGTATCATAAGAAACATATTAATCATGCTTGGAAAGGTTGGAGTTTCCCCTAGCCCCTTGACCTTGATGTGGCCAAAACCCTAGAGGGTTGTTAGGGTGCCATAAAACTTCAAAAATCATACTTTTATACTTCACCTATCATGGGTAACCATTTGCAAATATAAAGAAAGTCTTTAACATGATTTCTAGCCCCAAACAAGGCTTGGTCGAAACCTCCATAAGCCCTAACCATGGATTTTTCCAACATATCATGCCAATAAAACTTAGATCATGATAAATATCTTGAAAGCTATCATACCATAGGTGAGGGGGTCTTACCTTCCTTGATCTTGCTTACAAACTTTGAATAGAAGATAACAAGAGAACCACCTTGTCTCTAAACTCTCCCTTAGTCCTTGTATCCTTGTAGGGGGGCCTTAGATCTTCAAGATGGGCTTATGTGAACTTTTCCCAAGGGAGAAGGGGGCTTGAGGTTTTCGGCTAGAAGGGGAGGAAGAAGAAATGAAGAGGAGAAGGGAAGTTGTAACTCCCTTGCCATCTTTATACCACTTTAAAAGGGGTAAGTGAAGAATCATGGTGTCTCTTCTCTTGATGACTCTTCATTTTTCCCAAGCCTTAACTAAGATCCACTTCATTCCCTCATAGCACTCCCTTGCTAGGTGAATTGGTTAGTGCATGCTTGGTTGTACAAGAGGTCCAAGGTTCAATCCTTGGTGCATGCTCTAATTTCCTATTTTATTTTTATTTTATTTCCCATTATTCCGAAATTCCTTTAAAAATTCCCCCATAATTATGTTAATATTTCTCATAAAAATCCATTTATTTTTATATTAAATTCTACCTAAAATTCACCAATAATCATGGTACTAGGAAGCCCATATAAAGCTCATTAATACTTAGTTTCTCAATTTAAATGAGAAAACATGGGTTCCTAGGCTAAGGTTCATAATGATATTTCTAGGTCCTTTGGAAAATTATCTAGACATGCTTAATATTTTAAGGAAAATATTAAGAAAATTTTCCGGGTCGTTACACTGTTCCCTCAACGGGGAACGCGTCCTCACCTACTCCTCTCGGGAGAATGTACCTGATGCCAACCGCTCCTCTGGTTGGACTTTTGCCTAGCGGTCCTTCGCCAGGTCTTGGATACCAAGTTGTCCTTCGCCTGGCGCCTAGCAGTCCTTCGCTAGGGCTTCAGTACCCTGGCATTCCTTCACCAGTGCCTAGCAGTCCTTCGCTAGGGCTTTGTGACCTGGCATTCCTTTGCCAGTGCCTAGCAGTCCTTCGCTAGGACTTTTTACCCTGGCATTCCTTTGCCAGTGCCTAGCAGTCCTTCGCTAGGGCTTTGTGACCTGGCATTCCTTCGCCAGTGCCTAGCAGTCCTTCGCTAGGACTTTTTACCCTGCACACTAGAGTAGTATGTTAGTTAACAAGTAAGACTTAACTTTTGAGCCCTGTTGCCATTATCAAAACTCAGGTGTGACTTGGGTGCTTTCTGCACCAACAATCTCCCCTTTTTTGATTTATGGCAACCTGATTCAAAAAGTTAAGTTAATCATAGCAGATTTAGTTCCCTCCCCCTGGACGGAATCTCCCCCTAGATTTTTCAAGAATTCGTGGGGTTTTTGAAAATAAGTTTTAAGTCTAAAGATGGTTTTTCCTTACACTTTTTAACAGAAAAACTTTTAGAGTCCAATTTTCCAAAAATAATTTTGGTTGTGTTCTTTTGTAAAATTTATACAAAAATTTAGTTTAAATACTTAGAGAAATTTTGAAAGCTTAAGTACTTTAAAAATTTTGAAAACTTAAGATTGAGAACTTTTGAAGCCTTAAGTTAAAGTACTCAGATAGTTTTGAAAACTTTAAGTTTAAAGTACTTTAGTAGGATTTAAAACTTAAGTCTCTAAAGTTCTTAGAAGGTTTTCAAAGCTTAGATGTTAGAAAAAAACTTTGAAAGCTTAAAGGTTATAAACATTTTGAAAAGCTTCGAAGTTAGACAAATTTTGAAAGCTTAGAGGTTAGAAAAAACTTTGAAAGCTTAAAAAGTCTTTTTGAATAAAGGATAGAGTTTTGATTTTTGAAATAAGATTTATTTTTGAATTTTGAAAATTTTAAACTCTCTCCTTTTCTATCTCTCCCCCTTTGCCATATATCAAAAATAAATAAATTTAGCAAACAAACAGATTGCATAAAAAAATTGAACTGCCTAATTTGCTTGTACTGAACCAATTTTAAGATATGAACTCAATTAAATCAGTTTTAATTTTTCGTTTAGGGTCATGTCTAAGCCGATTAGCTACTTACTAACTGTTATAAACAGTAGTTTTCGCTAGGTTAGTCAAGTTAAGTGTTCTTTTCAAGTTAGATTTTCTAAACTTGACACTTAACTTGATTACTGTATAAGTTGTATTTAGTGCCCCAATTACTGCAAATGCACTGACTTAAAGCATCTTGAATTAAGGCAAAGACCTAAGCATCTCAACCCATTCTAGGTTATCAATCAAATGTATCCTAAGGTGCTTGTGAGATGCTGGCTTCTAAGTCTATGGGTGCATGCAGTTCTAGGGTTAGGCCCTAGGCTAAGTCCATTTACGAAAAAGCCCTAGTTTTGAAAGGGGTAGTTTTGAAAATAAAACTAAGTCGAAAAAGGTTTATTTTTAAAGTTTTTCAAAACTGAATAAAGGCTGATTTTTAAAGCAAAACTGATTTTAAGTTGAGTGAAGTAGACGAAAATGAAAAGTCATTAAAGTGGTAAGAAAATGAAAAGTCAGGTTGAACCTATTCTACTAAGCACAGCCCTAACTGCCTTCTTAGTGAGCTGAACTCAGACTCAGGTAGGGGTTTAGTGAAAATGTCGGCTAAGTTAGATTTAGAGTCTACATGCTTGAGGACTATTTCACCCCTGGCTACATGGTCTCTTACAAAATGGTATTTAACTACTATGTGTTTAGTCCTGGAATGTTGGATTGGATTCTTGGTTAGATTGATCGAGCTTATGTTGTCAATGAAGACTTGGGTTTGAGTGTAGTCGAGCTGGAAGTCCTTAAGAGTGTGCATCATCCATAAAAGTTGTGCTACACACTCTCCTAAGGCCACATACTCAGCTTCAGTTGTGGATAGAGCTACACAGTGTTGTTTTCTGCTGCACCAACTTACTAGACTGTTTCCTTACAGTTGGCAGCTTCCACTTGTGCTCTTTCTATCTAATTTGTAGCCAGCATAGTCAGAATCTGAGTATCTTGACAAATCAAAGGTTGAGGTCCTAGGATACCAAATCCCTACATTTAGGGTGCCCTTAACATATCTTAGTATTCTTTTTAGGGCTGCTAAGTGCGTTTCCTTAGCACCGGTTTGGTATCTAGCACACATCCCTACAGCAAAAAGAATATCAGGTCTGCTGGCTGTAAGGTACAGTAGACTACCTATCATACCTGGGGTTGACATGGACTGAAATTTCCCTAAATAGTCTTTGGTGTTTCGGATATGGACTTTGCATCCAAAGACCCTTATGTAGTGTAGATTTGGGAGTCTATGGTAGTATAGTTCATAGGGTGTTTTGTTGTGTCGCTTGTTAATCAGAACCTTATTTTGGATGTAACAAGCCGTACTAATCGCTTCTGCCCAATATTGGTTTGCTAGGTTAAATTCGTTGAGCATAGCCCTAGCGGCTTCCTGTAATGTTCTATTTCTTCTTTCGACTATCCCATTTTGTTGGGGGGTTCTAGGACATGAAAATTCATGTAAATACCCATTGACCTTACAGAATTCCTTGAACCGTTGATTTTCAAATTCTCCCTCGTGGTCACTCCTAAGTCTTTTAATTTTAGTATCGTTTTGGTTTTCAATTAATTTACAGAATTCATTAAATAGGTTTAGGGTTTCATCTTTGGTTTATAGAAACCTAACCCAGGTGAACCTAGAGTAATCATCAACTATTACTAAGCAGTATCAGTTCCCTCTTAGTGACTTGGCTCCATGTGAATCAAATAGGTCAAGATGCAGGAACTCAAGTGTGGTTTGAGTTAGGTCAGATTGGATTAGTTTGTGATTAGATTTGGTTTGTTTACCTTGATTACATGATTCACATATTAGGTTTTCATTGTTTTTAATTTTGGGGATACCTTTGATTAAGCCAAGTTGGGTGACTTTTGAGATAGTTCTCAGATTAGTATGACCTAATCTCCTATGCTAGAGGTTTGATTGAGCTTAAATTGAGTTTCACTGCCTAGTCTGTCTCACCCAATCTATGGTTTTCAACCGCGTTAGCCTTATAGGTTTTGTGAGACAGGTTTTGATAAGTAAAATTATTTTGAAAAAATTATTATTTATTTTGAAAACCTTAAATTAATTTTTGAAAACAGTTAAATTTATTTTGAAAGGAAATGTTTGAATCTATACCTAACTGAATATTTGTGTTAGATTTGAATTTGACAAAAAGTAATTTGAATTTGAAATTCAAAAATTGGCTTCCAGGTCTTGGCGAGGCATTAGGCCTTCTTTAGTCGTAGCCTTATTGGATCATCAACCCTTTCCTTGACAAAGCCTTTTAATGAAATTTCATTTTCAAAATTAATCTTTGAAAAATTCTGGTCTAACTAGTTTGGGTTTTGGATCGGTAGCTTCGGTTAGTTTCACCAGTCTAAAGAGACCAAATAAACTTGATCTTATTAGAATTGGTTTCCCTAATGTACTATCATCTCACCGCCACCCAATACTATGTTGTCAAATTTCAATTAAGTTGGTTCAGTCCTTAAACTAACCATTCCTAAATCTAAACATGGCAAATTGCAGAAATTAAATAAACGCTCAAGCAAGCAAATTCCAATCAAGAATTGAATTCTAACTAACAATAAATATTGTTTTCAATTTGGCTCCCCCTGGACTATAGCCACGATAATAGTTTGGCAAGATGTGAATCTTGTCCTTGGGGATCCAATATTGATTTGTTCCAGTTTGTTTGTTCAGGCACAGTTTAGGTACCCATGCCTAAACATTGGGTCTGGATTGGTTCAGTACAGCATAATAGGATCTTTGCTTAGATTTGGTTCTATAGCCTAGTCCGGATCGATTAAGAACTGACTTCTGTTTTCCAAGAATCATGTCAAGACCCTTGGAACCAGAAGTGAATCGTTCTAAGGCAGCTCTAAGATCCTTAACTTGAGTTTTCAGGGAGGAGTTCTCTTTCTCAAGTTTTTCAACTTGAGTAGGAGTTCCTTCTTGAACATTCTCAGTTAAGGGTCTAGAGTCAGCCCCCTCTTTCAGGAGTTTTCCTGTCGGAGGGATTCGACTCGGAGTTTAGCTTTCGCCAAATCTCGAGAAAGATATGAAATTAGTTCGTTTAATTGACTTCTATTGAAACCACTTACCTTGATTTCTCCGTCCTCTGAAAAGGTCAGTCTGCCGGCGTCCTGTTCTGATTCTGACTCGGTCTCGACTTCTTCTGAGGCGGTCAGGGCTAGTAGGTTTGACTGGGGTGCTTCTTCTTCTTCTTCTGAGGAAGATTCGTCCAAGATTGCTTGGAGTGCTTTCTTTCTTCTTGTCTTCTTGGTCTCCTTTAGGTTCGGACACTCCGTCTTGTAGTGACCCTTCTTCTTGCACTCGTAGCAGGTCACGTTGGGCTTGTTTTTGTCACTTGCGGGTTCAGCTGGTTCGTCCTTTCTTCGGCTTGTTTTTCGTCTGTTGGTTCGGTTCTTCAATTTTTTATAGTAGTTTCGGGCCAGTCGGACCAGCTCAGGTCGATCTCCTTCGTCGTCTTCTGAGTCTGAGTCTGAGTTAGACTCGGGTTCAGGTTGAGGCTTCTTCTTTGTTGTTCTTCCAGTTTTTTCAGCAACAAAGGCAATACTTTTCTCGGCCATATTGCAGTTAGTCTGTTCGTGTAATTCTAGTTCAGAAAAAAGTTCATCTAACTTTATTTTTGAAAGATCCCTTGAAACTTTGTATGCATCTACCATAGATGCCCACAAAGTGTTTCTTGGGAAAGCATTTAGTGCATACCTTATTAAGTCACGATTTTCGACCATGTGACCAATAGTGTGTAGACCATTCATAAGTTCTTGGATTCGGGCATGAAGCTACGCTGCCGTCTCATTGTCGGTTATTTTGATGGTATACAACTTGTTTAGGAGCAGATCTCTCTTGCTAATCCTAGTGTCTGATGTTCCTTCATGCAGCTCGATCAATTTTGCCCACAGCTCTTTGGCACTGTTGAAAGGGCCCACCCGGTTCAGTTCCTCTTTTGTTAAATCGCATTGTAGGGTCTGAGTTGCCTTTGCATCGGCTTCTATTTTGCGCTTCAGAGCGGTGTCCCATTCTGAGTAGGTCTGAGGTATTCCTTCAGCGTTCTTGGGAATCTCCAGTCCGGACTGGATGATGATCCACATGTCCACCTGAGTTTTCAGGTGGACCTCCATTCGACTTTTCCAGTAAGAAAAGTCTTCTCCACTGAAAAGTGGAGGTCTGGCTGTGCTGAATCCTTCTTGCATAGCCATTAGAAATTTTTATCTGAAAAAGAGATAAGAGAAAAAACTTTGTCCCAAGACTTGGTCTTGGATTAGTAGTGTGGGATAAAAGAAAAATATTTGTCGAGTGGTGTTGCACCAACCTCGATCAACGAGAAGAAATTCGAAGAAATTTGAAAAAAATGTTAGAAGAATTTCAAACGAAGAAAATATTTGAAGAAATATGAAAAGAAATCCAAAAAATTTTCAAACTGGTGATTGCACCAAGTTTGAACTTCCCCGCTCTGATACCACTTGTTGGGTCGAGAGAATACGATAGAGGGGGGGTGAATATCGTAAATCGTTCGGACTTAGAGATAGAGCAATTGCACAGCGGAAATTAAAACACAACACACGAACACAGGTAGTTTTACTTGGTTCGGAGCTTAGGTCGACTCCTACTCCAAGGCCCACGGTCGTTGACCATTTACTTTGGGCAATTCTATATGAGGCGCAAAAACAGTTTACAAAGATTGATTACAATAGTAGTATAATAAACTGAAAGAGAACAGTTCTTCGTTACCGACGTCCGGTGTAGAAAATTTATCTTGGAGTAGAGGGACGTCGTTGGCGCTTTCGTGTCGAGTTGGAAGGTTTCTGGGGTGAAGCGCAGGAGCAGAATAACGTAACAGTGTTGGAAGTAGTTGTATTGAAGCATGGGTGTTCGAGGGCCTTTTATAGGGTTCGGAGGGTGCCTTGGAGCACGGGGGCACCCTCCACGTGGCCTGTGATCCCCTCTTCTCGCGGTCAGCGAGTTATCCCTTCAAAATCGGGATAAGTCCTTGATGGGGGCGCCCTGGAAGCCGGGGGTGCCATGGCTGACCTGCTCCGCGGAAGTCTCGGCTGGATAATATTATCCTCTTCGCTGGCTTCAAGTGCGGGGCGCCCTGGCTGTTGAGGGCGCCCTGGGTGCCGGGGGAACCCGGGCTGCTGAGGGCGCCCCGGCCAGTATTCAGCCGAAGCTCCTTTTGCTTCATTTGTTTTGTGTTCACCTTGGGGGCGCCTGGGAGACTCAGGGCGCCCTACTCAGCTGCTGCCTCACTCCTTTGAGGCTCTCTGAGCTGCAGACACTCGTTCCTTTGGTCCTGCATCCAGGGTTAGTTCGAAAAAAACATAAAGCAGTAAGTTGTTAGTTTTGGACAGCCTTAGCTGTCTTGGTTCTGACTTTGGGTCTCCAAAATGGAACCCTAGGTCGAACCGACGCCTACTGTTCCCTCGACGGGGAACGCGTCCTCACCTACTCCTCTCGGCAGAATGTTCCTGATGCCAACCGCTCCTCTGGTTGGACTTTTGCCTAGCGGTCCTTCGCCAGGTCTTGGATACCAAGCTGTCCTTCGCCTGGCGCCTAGCAGTCCTTCGCTAGGGCTTCAGTACCCCGACATTCCTACGCCAGTGCCTAGCAGTCCTTCGCTAGGGCTTTGTGACCTGGCATTCCTTTGCCAGTGCCTAGCAGTCCTTCGCTAGGACTTTTTACCCTGGCATTCCTTCGCCAGTGCCTAACAGTCCTTCGCTAGGGCTTTGTGACCTGGCATTCCTTCGCTAGTGCCTAGCAGTCCTTCTCTAGGACTTTTTACCCTGCACACTAGAGTAGTATGTTAGATAACAAGTAAGACTTAACTTTTGAGCCCTGTTGCCATTATCAAAACTCAGGTTTGACTTGGGTGCTTTTTGCACCAACAGACACTTCTCCACATCAGCCTTGAACTCTTTGAACTTATCAAAGCATTCAGACTAGTGGCGCATCAGGTAAATGTACTCATACCTTGTATAATCGTCAATAAAAGTGACGAAATAGCCAAAAGCCACCTCTTGCCTGGATTGACATAGGACCACACAAATCAGAATGAATCAGTTCTAACACATCTTTGGCCCTATACCCCTTGGCCTTGAAAGGCCTCTTGGTCATCTTACCTTCCAAGCAAGACTCACAGGTTGGGAGGTCTTCCACCACCAATGAACCCAGGGGCCCATCGGCTATCAACCTCTAAATCCTACTAAGGTTAATATTGTTGGGGCAATCGACCCAAGGATGATCGAGAAGATCATGGTTTTGATGTGTGTGTCAACATGGTTAATGTTAGGGTGTTATCTTGTTATTTGATATGTGTGATTGAGTTTGCAGGACTTGGAGAATCACACATGGAGGACATATTTGAGGGAGGAGAGCCGAGGGAAGAGGACTCCAAGGGCAAGCGGGGAAGTGGACTTCAAAGGGTACACCTGAAGGGTGGTATGGAGGCAAGCCAAGGGAAGGCTTGCGTGCGCATTCGAGGGACGATAGCAAGTGGAAGAAGTCTTCAAGGGGCAAGCCACGAAAGTGTACTTGAAGGCACACGTGAAGGAGGGTCTTCGGAGTAAGGATGGGTGTTTGTATAAGCTAGGCAGTCGACTGGGAGAAAGGCAGTCGACTGCCAGCAAGAATAGAGACTCACAATATGTTTTCGACCCTGGACCAGTCGACTGCCCCAGCGACAGTCGACTGATAGCTTCGAAAACTAGTCATTGGGTTAGCCGTTGGCTAGCAATTAAGGCTAGACCAGTCGACTGCCCCAGGGGCAGTCGACTAGTGTCGAGCTAGATGACTCTTGGAGTTGTCCTTTACTCTTATTTAAAGGGTGACATTTTAGAACGACAAATGTACAGTTTTTGAGGATACCAAGGTGTTGTTCGTGCTAAAAGTCCTCAGTTCTTCCTCTCACTTTCAATTCAATCTTGTAAAGAGGAAGAAGGCAACCTTGTAATGGTTTTCTCCACCTTGAAGGAGGTTTTTCATAGTGGAGGTGGTCTACTCGTGTGGATCCTTGGATTAGTCACCTCTTGGAGGTTGATACCAAGTAAACTCTCGATGTTAGCATTGTTTTTCATATTTTTCATTATATTTCTTGTATTGTGCTAACCATCTTGTAGAGAAAGTTCAAGAAAAGTGTTATTCACCCCCCCTGTAGAAAGCGCCACGATCTAACAAATATGGCCAAGCCTAAGGTGCCAAAGATAGGTCTGATTCATTTTAGAAGGCTCCTTTCTCTTGTTTAAGTTAGATGATGAGCTAGTAACCTCAGTTTGCATCATGCGAGTTATTGGTTCTAGAGTGTACAGATTGCCAACCATTGTACGCGAACAGATAATCTCTCTATTTCTTTTTATAACAACTTTGTTATCAAAAGCAACAGAATATCCATCCTTTATCAACATAGAAACTAAAATTAAATTCTTTCTAAGCGAGGGTACATATAGGCAATCTCTCAGAACTAACACTTTATTTCTCTCAAAAAACAAATAGAAAACTCCCATTGCAACTGCTGCCACTTTCATAGCATTGCCCATGTAGACCATGATTTTGTTGGGTTTTTCGGGCCGCGAAAACCGCCTTTTCGCGTCGCGGAAACCCCGAGAACCCAAAGCCATGGATCTCGTGTGATGAAAAAATTCTGAAACAAAATTCACGTATTCATTTCATGCTCAAAACTCGATCTACTCCTAGATCTAAAGAGGGATAAACCATCTTTACCTTTTGTGCGTGCCCCGCTTAATCCCGCTCGCTCCTTTTGGATGTCGGATCTCTAGGACGTCAAGTGTCGTCCCTCTAGAAGTATCCACGCGAACAAAGTGGATGGAGGAAACCCTTTAGGTGTGCTAGCACCTTTCAAGGGTTCGGCCAAGAGGAGAAGAAGAAGAAGAGCACCAACACTTGGAGGAGGAAGAAGAGAAGACACACAATGAGAAAAATGGAACAAAACCTTGTTTTGTTCTCTCATTGTGGCCGACCACATAATGGCCATTAATGGCCATTAAGTGGCCTGCCATAACCCCCTTTCAATTTGAATTCAAATTCAAATGGGGGGGTTACATCCTTTGGAGATGATGTGGAGCATCATCATTGGTCAAATACCAAGCCAAGTCATCACTTGGTCAAGTCAAGGTGAGGTGGCCTTTTGGTCAAGTCAAACTTGTCTTTTATGGACTTTCCATATTTAGTCAAGTCAAACTTGACTCCATTTCTTCTCCCATGTCAAGTCTAACTTGAAGTGGAACCAAGTCAAGTCAAACTTGATTTGGATTTGGGTCAAGTCAAACTTGCATTTTATGGACTTTCCATATTTAGCCAAGTCAAACTTGACTTCATTTTTTCTCCATCTATTTGTTCTTTGCGTGTGACCCTATAGGTTCTTGTAATGTTGGCAATGCTTCTAACCTCTTAGAAACATAAGCAATGAGCGGTATCTAGCAACACATCATTGCTACCCAAGTTACAAGAATGTTGAGATCCAACATCACCAATGTGACTACTAATTATGACTTTCATAATATGTGACAATGTCCTTCTATCGTCGATATCTAGATTGATCTTCTATGAAGCATAGACCGTGTCATCCTCCAATCAATCTATGTGTTTTGAACTCCAAGTAGACTCACTATAATCAAATAAGCTCAATATCTCATATTGCCTTATTTGGGCATGGCCATGCACTTAGTGATCTCACTCTATCAAGACTATGATATCTCTCCCGTCATATAGGAGGGATAGATCCCATCTACATCACTCACATCCCTCCGCATAATTTGTTACATACCCAGTAATCGCCTTTATAGTCCACCCTGTTACGGGTGACGTTTGACGAAACCAAAGTACATAACTCCTTATGTAGGGAACTATGGTGACTTCAGGTCTAAGGACTAATAGTCATACTAATAGTCACATGAGAAAGTATATGACACTCATATAACGATCCATGATACTTTCTCATGGTGGGTCATTCAGTATACATTCTCCAATGCATACTCATGTGTCAACTTGATATCTCATATCCATGACTTGTGAGATCAAGTCATCGTGTTGACCTACATGCTAGTCTCTATGCATTAACATTGTCCCTGAATGTTAATACTTGACTAGGAATAATTAAGAGTAGTGTTCTCTATATCATCTCACTATCGATTCAACCAATCGATTGATATAGATATGAACCTACTACCAAGGACGTTATTACACTTAGTTATTTGACACCAATACAAGTAAGTATAATAACCATAATCAAATGCCTTTATATATATGAAATATGATACAATGAGTCCATACAACAACCATCACATGATTGGCTCTAGGGCTCTCACTAACAGATTTCTCCATCAGCTAGCCGTCGGGTTTCTTGGAACCCCTGTAGAGTATTCCAGACATCGTCAGTGGCTCCCATATCTACAACCAGGTACTGGTAGATAGCACCAGTAAACATGTTTCAATGACTAAGCATGAAAAAATACCTTTGTCTTAACAATGGGGACAGTCCACCTTCCAGTGTCCAGTTTGCTTGCACTTGAAGCACTTGCCTTTCGGCTTCTTCACGCCAATCCGTGGTCCCCGCGATGTTGCGGCCTTCTTGAACCCTCCTTGTTTCTTCTTCTTCCTGCCTTTTGGCACAGAAGAAGAAACCCTTTGAGTCACTAAGGCCTGTGAGTTCTGACGAAAGAGGCCCTCTACTACCTGGAGTTCTCCTAGCAGTTCACCCAACGTATATTCACGTTTGTTGATATTGTAGTTGAGCATGAACTGTTTAAAACTCCTAGGCAGAGACTGTAGGGACCGGGTGCATGTTGACATGGATGCGTGTTTGTAATTTTAAAATTAATTACGTGCAGCGGAAGGTTTAGCATAAATAATTTTTCAAATTATTTAACCACACATCTAAGCATGCAACCTTATCTTGTGTAGACATAATCATATATTTAAAATTTTGCAGAAACGTAAACTAATTTACTTGTTACCTCGCGTAACTCGAAGAAAGGGACGAGATCCAACCGTAATCGTCCCTTGAAAGCTCCGCCTCTATTCGCGTCCACGCCAAGTGTCTTCGGGATGACTTCGCAAAGCCACGAGTTTCGTGTTCTCGAGAACTACTAGATTCTCCGAGAACGCGACAAGAAACCATGAGAGAGATAATCATATCGGAAAAACTCACCACCAAGGTTGGCCGGAATCACAATTCCGGCGAGGAGGAGGAAGATGACTTGCGCCTAATCCCAAGGTGATGATGGCCGGAGAGGAAGATCGTCTCAACGGAAGAACTTCGTCGCCTCGGTGCTTCTCCTTGTGCTCACGGCAAGAAGAAGGGGGAAGAAGGGAGGTGGTCGGCCAAGAGGAAGAAGGGAGGAAAGGGCTAGAGAGCCTAGGCAAGAATACTTTGATTATTTTGAATTTATTCCGAGACTTGCCTTGGGTCCTCTATATAGTGGTCTCTCAACCGCCAAGTCTCTTTTTTTCTTATGGAATAAATTTTCATAAGAAATTTATCATATAAATTTTCAATGACTTATTCCATCATGCCAAGTCTTGATTTTATATCATGGTTAAAATCATATTTTAATTCATGATAAAAATCAACCAAGTCTCCTTTTCTTATGGAATAAATTTTCATAAGAAATTTATCATATAAATTTCTTTATATAAATTTCTTTATCACGGTAAATCAATCCATGATTGATTTTATAAAATAAAATAAACCAATCCATGGTTCATTTTAATTTCCATGAAAAATAAATTTTATATAAATTTCTTTATATAAATTTCTTTATCATGGTAAATCAATCCATGATTGATTTTATAAAATAAAATAAACCAATCCATGGTTCATTTTAATTTCCATGAAAAAATAAACCAAACCTTGGTTTATATAAAAATTTATATCATCCATATTTTATAAAACAAATGGCACTTGATTTATTTTATAAATTGAACCAAACAATTTGGTTCCCTCCCTTTGTTGTGGCCGGCCAAGCAAAGAGCGTGGGGACCCTCTTTGGCCGGGCTATCCAAGCCACGCCCCAATGAATTAAACTCATTTAATTCATCTATTAAGTCATCAAAAGACTTAGCCATTTTACGCTTCCGATGCGTCTCTGAAAAATTCAGATTCGACTTATCGTTTGGCTCAACCAAACCTAATCTCTCTTGATTGGAAAATCCAATTTTCAACTCGTTTTAAATCTCTTGGATTACTCGTAGTGCGTGTGACTAAATAGACTTTCGATTTATGTTGGCCGTCTATAATTAACCAATTATAGAACGATCATGAGTGGCACCTAGTAGTACATCATGATCCCCAATTAATCGAAAGATCAACGGTTGACCTCAGAAACAATTCTGAAACTCTTCAGCAGCTTTAATGAATCGTGCCCCATTCCCTTCACCATCTTATACCCACTTGGTTCAGGACATGGACTATGTGTGTCAGTCCCCACTAGGCTGACTACGTCACACCTAGCCCAAGTAACGTTTTCTCGTCCTACGGATTCTAATTACTCTCATGTATCTAAGAGATTCATACGCTGAACATGTCATGCTCTGGCCAGAGGCTTCGAGTAACAATCCGACGATAGGCCTTGGGTATACATCTCCTCGCAAGGAGTGGTGAATCCTTTGTAGGCTGTTCAAACATCTTCGGGCACTTCGGCTTATACCCAATCATCCTGGGTCCACACCTCCTTGGAGATGCTTGCTTAAGATGTCAAAGTATAAGTCTCCATGACCAAGATGACTTAAACACCGCAAGTCAAAGGAACATCGCACTTAAGCTGCAGTAAGAACTTCACTAACATGTCTATATGTAGACTACCATATGAAGTTTTACAGCCAGTCACTCCAATGAACTAGTTCCCTTAACTAGCATTCATGTTTATCTCCGGACATCCCAATGTCACCAGCCAGTGAGAATCAGCTGATTAGAGAATAACCCATGCTAGTCTCAAAAGAATTGATAATGTTCGTTTTTATCAATTCATCGACTAGGGATAATTTCAATACTTCACAATTGCACATGTAGAGATAATCACTAGTTGTGAATTCATCACAAATTCTCTCATGCTGTGAATTGTATTGCGGACATTCAGTAAATGAGTTTAAAATCTCAATCAAATAACATACTTTGCATAAACATACATTGCATTAACATACTTTGCATAAACATACATTGCATTAACATACTTTGCATAAACATACATTGCATTAACATACTTTGCATAGACATACTTTGCATAAACATACTTTACATGAACATACTTTGCATAAACATACTTTGCATCAACATACTTTGCATAAACATACTTTTCGTGGCATAATGCATAACATGGATGAATGCATGCGTCAAATGCATATATCATAAGGATGCTTAGTTTAAAATCATACTTTTAAATACTTAAACATAATCATCACATCATTGGGGTCCCTGGCTTGTACCACATACAAACATCATAAGCGCGCATCCCTAAGTAAATACGAGGTAGCGAGTCCCGACCTACTAGGGTAGGAACAGCTACGGTAGTTCCAAAAACCGGGGCGTTCTTAAGGTGCCCATCCCTGTTGGACAGCTACGGTAGTCCCAGAACCGTGGACAGCTTCGGTAGTCCATAACCGAGGCGTTCTTAAGGTGCCCGTCCCTTGGACCCTTACTTCGGTCCGGTACAAGCCCATTCTTAAAAATAAATTACTTAACATGCTTCATCATTCATAGAACATTCATGGCATAAACAAAATATTGTTTCATGAAACATGACACAATAATAGGAACAGCTGCGGTAGTCCCAGAACCGTGGACAGCTTCGGTAGTCCAGAACCGGGGCGTTCTTAAGGTGCCCATCCCTTAGCATGACATAGACATACTTAACGTTTCATCATTCATACTTAACATCATGATGCCTTAAATGCATGAACATTCATCATCATTCATTATCTTCATTCATAAGGTATGTCATACTTCCATCATTTTGTCTTAGGGCCATGGTTATCATTTTCGTTCATCATCTTCATTCTTAAACATGGCATACGTACATATCGTTCATGAAGCATGGCATACATACATATAATTCATAAAGCATGGCTTACATACATATTGTTCATAAAACACGACATACATACATATCATTCATAAAGCATGACATATATACATATCATTTATCAAGCATGGCATACATACATATCATTCATAAAACATGCATGGTCATGGTACCTAGGATGACATGGCTAGATCGTTCATAAAACATGGCATACATACATATCATTCATAAAGCATGGCATACATACATATCATTCATAAAGCATGGCATACATACATATCATTCATAAAACATGCATGGTCATGGTACCTAGGAAGACATGCCTAGATCATTTCATACAAGATACTTTTCCCTAGGTTCATGGCACGTGGTCTAAACATTTGTGAATTATCATAGCACATGACCTAATATACAAGGTCAGGGTACATTTTACATGAAGTTAGGTTTTAGGTCACATACAAGTTCCTACAACATACTTAATCATATACATACATCTTAGTAACCCATAAACAAGTCTCTTTTGAAACATAACCCAACCCAAGCCCTAACTTATGCTCTTGGCCGACTGTTCAATAGGGGAAAAGACCCCATCATTCAAGCAACATGCAAAGGTCCATAGGAAATGAAGAACCCATACATTCATACAATGTCATAGTAAGTTATTTGACCCCATAATTGGAGCCATCCCTATTTCCTAGCCCTCTTATTTGTCTTTGGCCGAAACCCTAATGGGTCACAAACATATGAAAAAAAATTCCTATCATCCACCATTAAGATCCATTAAACCATAGGAAACATAATAGCATGCTTGAAAAGTTAGACCTCATCCTATGTTGACATGGGCTGAAACCCTAGGAAGCTTTAGGGTGCCAAAAACTTTCCCTACATCATGATCTAAGTCTTACATATCATAATAAAATATTTAAGTGCACAAAAGAGAGTTTACATCATCCCTAAACCCAACCATCAACCTTGGCTGAAACCCTAGTGGCTCCCCTTCATGGTTTCCTCAACTTTAAATCTTAAACAAAAGTCTAAATCTTTGTTAAGCTTCAAAGAACAATCATACCACAGGTGAGGGGGTCTTACCTTGGTTTGTCTTTGATTATCACCTTGAATGGAGAAACCAAAAGAAAGCTCCTTGACCCTAGGCCTCTCCTTAGCCCTTGTATCCTTGTAGAAGGTCTTGGATCTTCAAGATCAAGTTCCCTTGTGAAACTTTCCAAGGGAGAGGGGTCTTGTGGGTTTCGGCTAGGAGAGGGAAGAAGAAGGAGAGGAGAGGCTTGAAGAAAAGAGGGAATGACTTTCTTAATTGTTAAGTTATCATTCCTCTCATTTATACTCAATGAAGAGGGGCAAGTGAAGAGACATGGTACCTCCTCTCATGGTGACTCGTCACTTCCTTTAGCCTTAACAAAAATCCACTTCATTCCCTTATATCACTCCCTTGCTAGGTGAATTGGTTAGACATGTAAGTGGTATGTTAGGTCCAAGGTTCAATCCTTGTTGCATGCACTTTATTTTTATTTGTTTTTTTTTAATTTTATTTTCGAAAATTTCCCCTAAGACCCACCCATAATCATACTAATATTCCTATCTAAATCTCATCTATGTTCATATTACATTCTACCTAAAATCCACTAATAACCATGGTATTAGGAAAGCTCATATAAGGCCATTAGTACTTAGTTTGTCAAATTAAATGGGAAAATCATGGATAACTAGGCTAAAGTGCGCTCTAGTGTCTCTAGGTAAAAAAAACTATCTAGACATGATCAATATTTTAATGAAAATATTGAGACAATTTTTCGGGTCGTTACAATCCCCCATACCTCGTGAAAGTTCGTCCTCGAACATAGAATAGCTCCGGGTACTTGCGTCTCATCTCGTCGCGCGTTCCCAGGTAGCTTCCTCGAACCGTTGACTCTCCCATAAAACCTTGACTAAGAGTACCTCCTTATTCCTTAGCTTCTTGACTTCCCGATCCAAGATCTGGATAGGTCGGCTCTCATAACTTAAGTCCTCCTGAACTTGTACTGTCTGTGGCTCGATCACTTGATCCATATTTGGGATACACTTCTTAAGCATTGACACATGGAACACATTATGAATAGCTGACATCTCCTGAGGCAGCTCCAGTTCATATGCCACCTTGCCAACTCTTTTCAGGATTAGGTACGGTCCTACATATCGCGGACTCAGTTTCCCTCTCTTCCCAAAGCTCGTCACCCCTTTCATAGGGGCCACTTTGAGGAACACTAAATCTCCCACATTAAATTCCAGTGGTCTACGCCGGACATCTGCATAACTCTTCTGCCGGCTCTGAGCAGCTTCTATCCATTGCCGAATATTCTGTATAGCTCGAGTGGTGCTGTCGATGACATCCGTTGTGAGCCCCATTTCCTCTTCTCACCACTTCCGTACCAACAGATCGGAGACTTGCATATTCTCCCATACAAAGCTTCATAAGGTGCCATTCCAATAGTAGCTTGGTAGCTATTGTTGTAAGCGAATTCTGCTAAACATAGATATCGGCACCAGCCCCCTTTGAAATCCAAGGCACAAGCTCACAACATGTCCTCCAGTACTTGATTCACTCGTTCAGTTTGCCCGTCAGTCTGAGGGTGAAAGGCGGTGCTGAATCGAAGTTTAGTGCCGAGAGACTTCTGAACACACTCCCAAAAATGTGAGGTAAAGCGACCATCCCTATCTGAGATGATGGTCTTGGGAACTCCATGAAGTCTGATTATCTCCTTAACATATAATTGAGCCAGTTGCTCAATCGAATAAGTCATCTTGACTGCTAGGAAGTGAGCGGACTTCGTTAACCTGTCCACAATTACCCAAATTGCATCATATCCGTTTGTAGTCCTGGGAAGTCCTGAAATAAAGTCCATAGAGATGTCTTCCCATTTCCATTCCGGAATCGAAAGTGGCTGCAGAACCCCTCCGGGTCGCTGGTGTTCTGCTTTCACTCGTTGACAAGTCAGGCAAGTACTAACATGCTGAGCCACATTCCTCTTCATACCAGACCACCAGAATTTCTCTTCAGGTCTTGATACATTTTGGTGGATCCTGGATGCATCGAATAAGGGGTTCCGTGAGCTTCGGTCAATATTTCTTTCCGCAGCTCCGGATCATTAGGGATGCATAGACGATCCCCAAGTAGAGTACCCCCGTCGGCGATACGAAAACCCTCGCTCTTCCCTTCAGGATCTCCTGTTTGATTCTCTGAAGGCTCGGATCACCATTTGTAACACAACTTTATTTATTAAACCTTATAAGTTTACATACCAAAAATTATTCGAACTCAGTGCACTAGGTGGGCTGCCATTAGGCCCATAATGAAAAACATCATGGCGGTAACCATCA